>JAODUO010000084.1:160000-222500 GCA_025642075.2 Ridgeia piscesae | reverse complement strand
ACCAATAAAAATATAACACACGAGTGGACAGTTGTGACAGACTCTTGCTACATTGTAAGCATGCTGCCACCAATAAAAATATAACACACAAGTGGACAGTTGTGACAGACTCTTGCTATATTGTAGGCATGCTGCCACCAATAAAAATATAACACACAAGTGGACAGTTGTGACAGACTCTTGCTATATTGTAAGCATGCTGCCACCAATAAAAATATAACACACGAGTGGACAGTTGTGACAGACTCTTGCTATATTGTAAGCATGCTGCCACCAATAAAAATATAACACACAAGTGGACAGTTGTGACAGACTCTTGCTATATTGTAAGCATGCTGCCACCAATAAAAATATAACACACGAGTGGACAGTTGTGACAGACTCTTGCTATATTGTAAGCATGCTGCCACCAATAAAAATATAACACACGAGTGGACAGTTGTGACAGACTCTTGCTATATTGTAAGCATGCTGCCACCAATAAAAATATAACACACAAGTGGACAGTTGTGACAGACTCTTGCTATATTGTAGGCATGCTGCCACCAATAAAAATATAACACACGAGTGGACAGTTGTGACAGACTCTTGCTATATTGTAAGCATGCTGCCACCAATAAAAATATAACACACAAGTGGACAGTTGTGACAGACTCTTGCTACATTGTAAGCATGCTGCCACCAATAAAAATATAACACACAAGTGGACAGTTGTGACAGACTCTTGCTATATTGTAGGCATGCTGCCACCAATAAAAATATAACACACGAGTGGACAGTTGTGACAGACTCTTGCTATATTGTAGGCATGCTGCCACCAATAAAAATATAACACACGAGTGGACAGTTGTGACAGACTCTTGCTATATTGTAGGCATGCTGCCACCAATAAAAATATAACACACGAGTGGACAGTTGTGACAGACTCTTGCTATATTGTAAGCATGCTGCCACCAATAAAAATATAACACACGAGTGGACAGTTGTGACAGACTCTTGCTATATTGTAAGCATGCTGCCACCAATAAAAATATAACACACGAGTGGACAGTTGTGACAGACTCTTGCTACATTGTAAGCATGCTGCCACCAATAAAAATATAACACACAAGTGGACAGTTGTGACAGACTCTTGCTACATTGTAAGCATGCTGCCACCAATAAAAATATAACACACGAGTGGACAGTTGTGACAGACTCTTGCTATATTGTAGGCATGCTGCCACCAATAAAAATATAACACACGAGTGGACAGTTGTGACAGACTCTTGCTATATTGTAAGCATGCTGCCACCAATAAAAATATAACACACAAGTGGACAGTTGTGACAGACTCTTGCTACATTGTAAGCATGCTGCCACCAATAAAAATATAACACACGAGTGGACAGTTGTGACAGACTTGCTACATTGCAGACATGCTGCCACCAATAAAAACATAACAGTCAATAATATAGATTAAAGTTATCTGTTTCATGTTAAAAACTGTGGGAAAACATAAAATATACAGACATTTTAGATATTGTAATTTTTTATTTTATCGCTAATAGGATGGGAATACAGTGTACTGTATTATGGCATATACCAGGCTACCATTGATAAACCCTTGTTAGAGAAAAAAAACTAGTTTTGCAAGTGACCAAAACAAAAAAAGTTGTGTCAGTACAGGTGTCTGATATATCTGACATATGTGTATTTACGATATATTTGTGTTTACAAGTTTTATTTGGAATATAAATTATCTTTTTACAAGATAACAAATTCAATATGGCCTTTTACAATTGTTTTATTATAGTCGCTATGCCAGAAACCTGAAGTTTTATCAGCAATCTTCCCACCTACCAATTGCCAATAATAATAAAAGGTAATATTTGACGTTTGTCTGGTTTAAAATAAAAACAGTGAATTAATTGAATTATTCTAACATTTATAGTTGAGTTAAATAGCAATACAAAAACAAATATTGTGAAGAAAAAATCTGCACCTCCGACGGGACTCGAACCCGCAATCCCCGGCTTAGGAGGCCGGTGCCTTATCCATTAGGCCACGGAGGCAGATATGGAAATGGTTCCGCATAGATGTTTATGAAAGAGATTGCGCTTGCGCTGGCTGAAGCCTGTTTTGTTTTATTTCCGGTTTCATTGCGTTCTAACGAAAATGGTGCGAAGTAGGAGCCGATCACCGCGGAGAAGTAATGTTTATTACTCACATCTTGATCTGCATGCAAATATATCAGATTTATTTTTGGGTTATTTGGGTTGATTCAAATTGTAAACCCATTGTCGTTGGAGAATATGAATCGGTTGTTTGCTCCTAAATGGCAATAGTTCAGTATTATCTCGTATTATCACCCATGCTGTACACAGTACAGCTCATCACAACAAGTGAACATTCGACACAAAATTCATTTAGGATATTATCGAATTGGCCAACAAAACAATTTCAGTAATTAAGAACAGGGTCACGGCACTTATGCAGAATTCGGCGAGCGCAGCGGTGCATGTGTCACTGCGCCGTGCACATGGAATCAACGATAAACAGTTTGTTTATGCAGACTGCGCTGTCTTTTCGACCTCAAAAGTCTGCTAAGACGCGCTGTTTATAAAACACAAATATGCGCAAGATGATGTTAAATGATTGAATTAACAAAATCAAGTATCAAATGTTGGCAAATATGCAGTTATAGGCAACATTGAGGTGGGTCCGAATTCTGCATAAATGCATTTATGCATAATTCGGACCCACCTACATTTTGCCAGTATAACTATATTTGCCTATATTGGATACCTTACACAAACCATAGGTATAAAACATTTATTATTAAACTATTTATATCTATGCACAAACTAATCCTAAACATGATCAGTCAGCATCCCCAGGTATATTTATGTGTCACGAATATTGCATTTTGAGACCCAAATAGTGCTTCGATTTGTGCCAACCGATTATCCCAGATGCAAGCGCAGCGATGCACATCATGTCACTGCACCGTGCAAATGGAATGAGTGATAAACAGTTTGTTTATGCCGACCATGCTGTCTTTTCCATTCAAAAGTCTGCTAAGACGCGCTGATTATAAAACATAAATATACACAAGATGATGTTAAATGATTTAATTATCTAATGTTGGCAAAGATACAGTTGTAATGGCAACATTGAGGTGGGTCCGAATTCTGCATAAGTGCCAGAATAAGTCCTGCAGCACTTCACATTCGTTAAGAAAGGCAAGTTTATCAGTTCAGTGCATGATGGCCCAGTAGAGGCTTTGCACTACAAATTAACAAAGATCAGAATTTAGAAAAAAACTTAGATGACACAAAAGTCAAAATATTGAATTGAACTTTATTTCAGTTACAAGAACTTTATTTCAGTTACAAGATATTGCACACACACAAACGCACGCACTCACGCACACACACACACACACACACACACACACACACACATTATTATTAGTGGACAATAAATGTCTGACAACAAAATAGTTAGATGTAATAAGTGAAGTGCTGTGAATCTAGAAAATAACTTATTGCTAAATGAATAGTAATAATTTATTATTTATGATAATAATATCTATTTTCTTCATCATACACACACACACACACACACACACACACACACACACACACACACACACACACACACACACACACACACACACACAATTGACTAACAATGACAATGAGTATATATTGCAACTGTGGGACATTAGGCCCTCTACCCGGAAGTCAGGACTACTACCATACACAAAATAAACGAACAAACCAAGGATATCCTCTAGAAATCTCTGTTAATTACTATGAATGTTTACATAACCTGGAAAATTTGAGCATGAATAATTATGTATACACTGTATCAGACATGGTATGTTATATTATTGCAAATAATTAGTTTTAATTCCATCCAAGACAGTCTATGTACTATATTTCTAAGGGACATAATGTCTAAATTAATATGTATCAGTGTCTACAGTACTAGGCTCAGAAATGTCCACTGATTTATCTGTGCTTGACTATTAGGCACTCTAGGGACAAACAGCAGCAAAATGATAATAATCTTGTAGGAGTATCTTAGACTGAAACAGTCTGTCCCCTGCTATATGATGAGCAAGGTGAACCACCTCGCTGTTGTTTAGCCACCTTACTCAAAATATGCAAAAATTTGTGGCTATTTCTAGCTATAAACATGTTTACATGCTGGTACCTTGTAGTTAGCCATTTGTTTTCTCTATATTTCACAGGGAATAAGCTAAAACACCCTTCAAAATGCACCATTTAAAAAAATAGTTCTGGGTGACCATGGCCCTGGATCCATATAGCGTCACTTCACGCATTTGGTGCTCACTCAGCCCATCCTACCACCTCGCCCATCATTTAACCCAGGGTAAACACTGCTAGAGTTTGTGTTGACACATTTGTTTCTTCAGATCAGAGGCTTGTTTCTTCCATGCTCTGACTATAATAAAAAGACACACATCTGCAAAATTACTTCCAAATTGCTTCCACTCATCAGGAAAGTCAAATGTCAGAGGTTTTACCTGTCACAAATATATCGATATACAGTGTGTAAAAGTAGATTAAAAATAGCTCCATTCCTTGGGCAACACCTAACACAAGTTGACCTTTGTTATGCTTTGAAGTTGTACTTTCCTCCTGTTAACAATGTTTATTTTCTTAATATTCCACAAGCAGAAGAAAAAATATCAAATGTATTTATTATTATTATTGGACAATAAATGTCTTGTATTTTGAAATAATCAGACAACAAAATAATTAGATGTAATAAGTGAAGTGCTGTGAATCTATAAAATTACTTATTGCTAAATGAATAGTAATAATTTATTATTTATGATAATAATATCTATTTTCTTCATCAGATATTTTATGGCACTGCAAAGGCATTTTAGAATGCAGCTAGTTGCATTTTCTGCCAGTTTTATCATTCATGATCCATTTAACTGTACTTTGTCTTTATGTTTTAGAGCGAGAGAAACGCTCTCGATCCAGATCACCACGGGAGAAAGAGCGAAGACGTGAGTGATTTGATGTTTAAATATGTAAAATAACTTAATTGGTAAATTGATGTTAGTTAATAATTAGAGAGCAAGAGTGTTGGGTTGGGCAAGTTGGTTCATTGTTCGTTTTTCCAGTTCACTCCGCTACAGGAATTAAAAGGTAAAGATAAGTTCTTAAATAGCGCAGTTTCCAATCCTCAGGTTTGCTCAAAACACTTTACACTTTAATTCCATGACAGACCTGTTCAATCAGACACCATCTCAACTTCTCTGGGAAGCATCCAGCCATATGCTGCAATTAACGCAAGAAGGCTGCTCATACACATGTCCACCACTTGTCAATAGCCAGGTACTCATTTATACGGCTGAGTAAACTGGAGCAATGTAGAGTGAAAAAACTTGCCACAGGTTTTAACACCGCAGCACAGGATTCGAACCCGGGTCGTCTTAGTCGAGAGTCCAAAGCTCTACCCCTGAGCCACTATGCTCTACATGAATTAATATTACCTGGTACTTGGTTATAAACAGTGTTTGATATTTGTGTACATATGAACAGTATTCATGCATTAATTGCTGTTTGGTGAATGTTATCCAGCGAAGTCAATTGAAATGGTTTACCAGTGACTGAAGTGTAAAGTGCTTTGAACCTTAGCATTGTGCTATATAATGACTTCATATTGTGTAATAATAGTGCATTAAAAGTTATGTGTGCAACATGACAAAATTTATTATCACCATAATCGTGAAATAAAGCTTTTATTACTACTAGTCTGTAATACTAGTGTACATGTCAATCTTACCCACACTGTGTGGTAAACATAAGGTAAGGTAAAGGTAAGTTCGTATGTAGCGCAGTATCCAATCTTCAGGATTTCTCAGAGTGGTTTACACTTTACTCCCTGGCAGACATGTTCAATCAGACACCATCTTGACATCTTTGGAAAGCAAGTGGTAGATATCATCCTGTCATGCTGAACACTTTCCCAAGCTCTCCTATCATGCTGTACAGTTGGAGCACTACTGTGAACAGACTAAACAGAGCCATATTTGGTGATCACCCTACTGAAGTATTACCAAAAACAATTTGCATGATCAACTAATTCAATGATGCACAGGATAATATTACATTACCTCAGACCTTTATGCACTGATTTTGTGGTAGACATGTTAACACATATTTTTTTCTCTCCTTATTTTCTGTTTGTCCAACTCCTGTCCAGTGATATTTCTACCCATCTTAAACAAGTTTTACCTGTCTGAATGATGGGTGCATGGGGTCAAATACATTTGTATTTGAAAGTATTTAAATACTTAAAAAAAGTATTAATTTTAATTGTATTTTGACATTTATGAATGAAAAGTATTTGTATTTAAATACTTTCCTAAAGTATTTGATTTAAGATCCTAAAATGAGCCCGTCTAAGTGTTCAGGTAAAATACATCAAAGACAAGTCAGGGGCAGAAATAGTGGTAGTCCGGTAGTCCGAGGACTACCAGAAACTTGGTCGGACTACCAAAGATGATGACAGCAGTAGTCCGATGGACTACATGACACATGTACGACAACATTTGTGAATATTTTTCTAATGTTGTGTTTGTCATGTTATTTTGCTTAAATCTGGGCCATATACTACCAGATATATCTCAGGACTACCAGATTTCCCAACTAAGTAGTCCTGCTGACTACCAGAAATTCCGGAGTTAGTTCTACCCCTGCAAGTTGGTGCAATTGGTATACAAATGTGTACTGCATCTGGAGTCACATTCACTTACAAATATTATGCAAAATCATTGTAATTTCATGACAGTAAAAATGGGTTAACGTAACATGTATAATGCACTCAATATGTAATAAAATGCAATTTTGCATTACGGATATTATGCATCATTTGCATCATTACGTAGATCGACACAGAAGAGATAGATCAAGGTCACCCCGAAGGAGAAGGTCAAGGACACCACCACCGCGATCCAGATCTCCAAGGAGGTATATTGTTATTTTAGCTATTATTCTGTTTTCACTTTCAGGCAACGGGGTATGCACCCTTGTGTAATTATTATGAATATCTATTTTATTTGTAGTAATCATATACACTGTACCTGACATGTTTATTATATCATTATTTTGTTGTATTCTGGGTTCAGATTAAACGTCTTGTTTTTTTTACATGTTCATACTTTATCTGTGATCAAATTAAGCATTTCATGTACTATAGTACTTATACTTATGGGTGTCACTTTCACAATAACACAACTCGTGTAGTGAATATATTACACAAATGTCTTAGAATCTGTCATGAATATTATAATTAGAAGTAAAAGTAAAAAAATGATCTCGATAGCAATTTTTTAAATTCCTTCAGAGCCATATTATATGTTAAAAAATAGACATCATTGTTGCTAGAAATGTTGTTGTGTGTTATGCATGCATGTGTTGCATGTATGATGCACGCACACGCACACACACACACACACACACACACAGAACATACTTTGATGTGCAGGTACACTGTTGTAGAAAGTCGAGGTCTCCGCCCAGGAATCGCCACAGGTGATATCTTGTAGTTGTGTGAATTGTATAACTTAGACAAGCAGTACAGTCTGACTATCCAATACTTAGCTTTACGAAATGCAGCTATTTAAACAAGTTTGTCATGGACGCTCGCTGGGACTCTCTGCATGCAGATTATTATAATTTATTCGTGAAGATGTTATCAAGTTGGAAGATTTATTATTTCACATAATTAATTTTGACTCACATCGATGTTTCAACCACCATTGGTGGCCTTAATCAGGAACTGTGTCTTCACTGCTCACCAGATGGCGTGGCGAGCAGACTGTCCCACACATGACTTAATCAGTAGCCCCCCTCATCTCTGCTCATAGTTGGTTGAAATCTTTCTAATCCAGATGGCTTTTTTAACCCAACGTGCACACCTGTCTGTCTGTATCCACCACTTTCTAATTTAGCACAGGTGTGTAGGTTAATATAAGAATCTATAAGTATTACACCAATGCGTTAACACATTTTACAAATTGTACCTTATGTGTGCGTATTGATACACAGTACAAACCGTCAGTTTGGACCAACTCTAAGCTTATGTAATTGAGATTTAAGATAAGTTTAAGTATCATAATAAGCACAGTCAGGGTAAGGAACATGCAGTTAAATGAACAACTATATTAACTTAGTACTGGCTTGTACTGTTGTAGAGTTTGCATTATACACCTGTGGATAAGGTAATGCATAAATAACATTGGATATATGGAAAGTCCAAGATATTCCTATACAAATAGCTCTACAAAATCTTGACCATGCTTCATGTGGATGTATATTTTGTAGGACACCGTCAGAAGACAGGGAAAGTAATGATGATGACTGTGTATTAATTGAGAAGCCTGAAATTGATGGTAAATATATGTTGGAATCCTCATATAAGTTATAACCCAGTTACCACTGAAGATGTACTACCAGGGTAGACAAGATGCTTCAGTAATTGATTTTCGTTTTACATTAAAATAGTCTACAAGTGTGGATGATCCTCTGATAGAAGCAGAAGCAATAACAATGCTGCAATGAAATTTAGTGTAATTGAGAAAAAATTTCCCTATGAAGAAACCTTTGTGTTTACGTTTTGTCGATTGACATTAATAATGCTAATAATCTGACCACATTTTTCTGCACCATAAATCTAGCAAATGTAAACATTTGATCAGAGGCACATTATAGCTGTATAAAGATGTTATTTAAAAGATAAAGTAGAAGTGCATAAATCGATCAGTTTAGATAAATAATATTAGTCATAAATACTATTACCAATAAATACAAGTTAATTATACAAGTTAAAATAATAATTAAATAGTTGATAAATAGTAGATACTAAAATGTTCATATTTGTTCTAATGTTCATAACTGTTTGCTCATAGTGAAAACGCCAGTTAAAAATTAAGTGTCTTCAGTTGCTTTTTAAAATAAATGTGACATTCTGTGACACACATGAGACATGGCAATCAACAGATTGTTCCACTGCGATGACACTACAGTAGAACCCCCCTTTAAGATGACACTACAGTAGAACCCCCCTTTAAGTTTGCAGGCTGTTGTCGTTTTCATAGTTCGGCCAGAAAGTAAAAGATCGCCAAAATTAACTGTGTTCATCAAGTTCATCAAATGCCCTGTTAGTTTAATGAGAGTTCATTGTGAGATTTAGGTTACAAAATGTGCTGGCCACCTGGATGGTCATTCGTCAGGGGTAAAATTCAAACTGCCAGGTGGTCGTTGATGATGGGTCATTTATATGTCGTAAGCAGTCAGTCGGTGGAAAAACGGTCAGAGGGGTCATTCACGAGGGGTAATACTGTAGTATCACTGAATTGTTGGTTCCAATCAATAACTGACTGCTCCTTATATTTAAACCAAGGGTGTTCTTAGGAAGGATGGGATAACTCTTTACAGAAGCTGTTTCTGTCATGACGCTGCTTCGCATTAACCATCTGTGTAGAAGCAGTTTGATAACCTATAAAGTAAAAGGTTAATATCTAACAGCCGTAGTTTTCTGTTTTCAGAATCACAGTTAGAAGGAAAGACGCCAGATGAGGTTGAGATGATGAGAGTGATGGGATTTGCAGGGTTTGACACGACAAAGGTGAGATCAGTTGTGTGACATCCTCCAGTTGATATGTTCAAAGGGCAGAAACTCTTTCCCGCTGCTGATTGAAAATCTTGAAGTTAGGCCCGGCTAATCATGTCGTCTACCAGGCTTGTTTTCATTTCAGCCAGTCATGTGTGGTACTTGGTTTGTACTGTATATTTTATGTGCAATACGTTTTTCTATGGTGCATATTTTTTAAATGCGAGTGAGACAGTAACGGCGAGACAGTAACGGCGAGACAGTAACGGCGAGACAGTAACGGCGAGACAGTAACGGCGAGACAGTAACGGCGAGACAGTAACGGCGAGACAGTAACGGCGAGACAGTAACAGTGATCCACTTGCCTCTTCCGGACTTGCACTTTTCAGATGGAAGGGTATACCAGATGTGTTGAAAGTCTATGTTTTCATTCAATATTTTATTTATAAGTTTTCCATGGTTATGGAAGATTCAAAAGTATTATCAGTTGATGTAACGCACCATATGGATTATCGAATACCAGTTTTGATGGTAAAATCCATTTTGAAAACCGTATACAAATGCCGGTATACAAGTACGCAGTGCACAGCTGTATGCCAATCTACTCAGCCACTTGTGAAAATGGTTGAATGTGAACAAAAAATTGGGATTGTACAGAACAGCTGTTTGATGTGAGATCTGTGGGAGGTGGCTTTTTCCTTGTTTGAGCAGCACAACTAATGGACCCAGACACGTGCAGGACAAACTACCTCAGCGAACTCCTGCACTCATTGTAGGGTATCTGGTAGTTCAGTCAGACGGCAATGATTTCTGATTAGGCTACACTTGAGGTTGGTTTACAATCGTCATCACCACTGGTTGGCCGGGCTGGAGCATGGATGGTGGGAGTCGGATGTTGATTAAGGGGAGACGTGACAGCTAAAATACTTTGTTTTGACAAAAGTACTAAAAATGACGTTCTTCCCAGCATCAGTACCTTTGTACGTTTGCTTGGTTCGTAAGAAATTAACTTACTTTGGAGCAGAGTTTTTGAAACATGCGATGTTTTGTCCCATTGTCTTAGGATCTTGGTCATGTAGTGGTGTCACAGATGAGGAGTTGAAATGTTGTATGTTTTAAATAGTGTGCTCCAAAGTAAGTTAATTTCTTACAAAACACTTGGCACCATGAACATTACATTCTGTAAACGTCTGCTTGTGTATATTGCAGGGCAAACATGTCAGTGGCAATGACGTCTACGTTGCAAACATTGTACATAAGAGGAAATACAGGTAAGAAAACAACAAAACAAGTGAAAGCAACTTCTAATACAAACTTTTTCATTAATATGACGATATTATTTCAATCAAGTTGTATTTCCGCCCTAAATCCATGTCGGTATCTCGTTTGATGATGGCAATTGCAGCCTTAGCTGCTTACAATACTTGTTACAAATTCTTACATGTACTTTTGATATCCTTTTCTAAAAGATGAGTGTTTCACCGTATTTAGTTAACTATTTTCATGCCAGAGAGCTGATCCTGTAAATCACAGACGTTTTCCTAGAGGGCTGAAACAGCCATTTACATTTGTGCAACATATTCTGGCATTGGCTTGTGGATATAACACATTACAAATCACCCAAAACGATTAGTCATTACAGAAGGGGGACTTTGTAATTAGAATTGTGTGTGTTAAATGTATTTAAAAAAATACAACAACTAGCTTAGAAGCATGTAACTTGTATGTCGGTGCAGTTTTGGTTGGAACTGTAACAGTTAAAAAGTTGATATTTTAGACACTTTCTGGTAAAAAAACAAATACATTAAGTCTAAGACTCCAACTACAGTGACGTGTGGTCCAGTTGTTCTTTAAAATCTATAAATTAATATGCTAACTATCAATCGGTGGATCATTGTAAGTGCATCTCTCCCCAGGTGCCGGGTCCACTCAATCTTTCTCTGTTCGTTCCCTTCCTTGAACAATTTGTCTCTGATCAACCAGTTTGTTGTGTATGTAAAAATAACAGTTGTTATTTCAAGTTACTGATTTATAAACCTATTTATTGGAGAAGTACAGAAACTCTAGAGTAATTGGCGGTCCACAGAAAATGAGTTTTAAAATGAAAATACTGTCATGATGATAACTGATGGTTTGGTAGGCATAACATAGTGTGAATCACATTAAATCTTTTTTTACAACCATTCATACTATCTACACTACCAAGTTGTGTGTTTATTATGGTAAATATAAAGATTGTATATGACAAAATCACTTGAATTTGTGTTATTTGTTGTAACTTTAAGCAACTTTTTCACTGAAGTGTGGTCTGTCATAACATAGAGTGTCTATAAGCAAAATAAAATAATTACTACCATGTCAGTATCTCATTTGCTTTTGTTTTTATTGCATTTATTAATTGAGTACTCAAAACTTAGGATGGCCACCATTTTGTTGTGATCTAGTTTTGTTTGAGATCAATTTATCCTACTAATTGTTCATGCAAGAAATCTTGTCTTAAAAGTGAAAGCTAGCTATCAGGTAATGTATGACTGTCCTCTTTTAGTTGATCTGTTTTGCCTAGCATTAATCCATTCACACTAACACATGATTTCCCTTGTTTTTGTTGTAGACAATACATGAACCGACGTGGAGGATTCAACAGACCTCTCGATTTTATCGCCTAGACATTACCGTACAGATAGTCTCTGAAACAGTTTCATCCAACATTGGCAGATCTAGTCAGCTAGCGATTTACTTAGACATTGTAATTTGTTCCTATTTTCTAAACACTTTAAATTTGGTTGCACGATTCATTTCCATTTTTTTCACTTCTTCCACAAAAAGATTCACATTTAAAAGATGTTTTATTATCACATAACAGTTGTTTGCAACTTTGGAAGTTGAGAAAGTAAAAGTTACTGTGTAGGAATATTTAGTTGACACTTTCTGAAATGCTGTTGTTTTAAACTTAATGCAAACGAAATTTAACACAGGAATACTTCAGTTGTAAATGATATTCTTTGCTGATATTTGTGCTGAGGAGAGCTGACGTAACTGTACCAGTAATCACCATCCACTGTGTTGTTTGCGACTGGATTCTACTCTTCATTATAATGCATATTTAAACATAAACCTTGTACCTTTAAATAACAATATGTGTTCCGTTTCAATTTATTTACCACCATAATATGTTAGCGGAGATGGACGACTAAGAGTTAGAAATGTTATTTGATTGATCTCGTGGTCTGATTTTTCAAAAACCGCTTAGGCTATTACAAGAGCAGCTCTGGCAATAAGCGTGGATGTCGCTGTTATTGCCAGAGCAGAACTGGGCGGCGGACCATGGCATGCATGCATGTCCTATTCGTGATATTTTCAGTGAATACATGTTGACATTCTAATGACTTCAGGTAAATGCGACACTCAAAAATCTTTTTTGCGTGATTTGAACGGTCTTGGGGGAATTGATAACAGGTTAACGTACAGAGCTGTTCCAGCAATAAGTGTGGATGTCACTGTTATTGCCAGAGCAGAACCGGATGCATCGGCACATGCATATGAGCACGGTGTTGAGGGTTGAGTGGTGTTGACATATATTAGTATGTCGTTTTCCATCATCACATTTGTCTTCAACTTGTTCATCTTCACACCCTGGTGTCTACTCTTGGTCATTTATTTTTTTCCATTCTACCTCTGTGTCCAGTTTGATGTTGCTCATGACCATTCTGTGGTCACTTTCAAAGTTGACTTCGTTGATGACCGTTATGTCTGTGACGATGTCTGGTCTGTTTGTTAGAATGTAATTAATTTCGATCTCCGTTACACTGTTTGGGCTTTTCCATGTTCGTCTCCTCCCTGCTTTCTTCTGAAACATGGTATTCATGATTGTGTATTTTCTTGATGTTGCCCATTCTACCAAGGTGTCGCCTCTTTCGTTTCTCGTTCGCCCTGACTATTGCCCGAGCTGCTCTGGCAATAAGCGCGAAAAAAAATCTTGTTGCCACAGCAGAAATGGATTGATAGTTGGCTGGCTGGCTTGTATTCTTTCAACTGCAGGTATTTTAACAAGATGTAATTTTTATCTAACCTAAATGACTGGTTGATTGCTGACGGTGCTTTTACACCATTTCACGTACCATTTCGTAAAATATTCAAACTGAAAAGCAATGAAGTCGTGTACCGTTTGCTTCTAAACTGTCGTGCAAACAATGTAGGGGTAGGAAGATTATAATAGACACGAACGAAGGTATTGACGTCTCACAAAACGCACCGCACCAAACTTGATACAAGTTTTCACTTCAACAATATAACATATCATGAGTTGTGCTAACGTGCACCCCACTGAGATGTTTAAGTTCGGCGCAGTTTGATAATCATCGTGATTCCCCATCAATTCATTATTTATTTTCAACACAACTATGTCCGAGAAAGGATCAGACCGGGTTTTTATACAATATTCCCGGGTCGGTTTAGAGAAGTGTCCTAAACGTGTTTAATGTACAAGCACTGCATTCGTATGTGAAGGTTAAACAATAGTATACGCTGGACACAATAATGGACATGGTGATCAATTAATATGGGCAGAAATACGCTGAGCGTTCATATGCGTATAAATATCTACTTCACAAGCAGGTCCCTAATCCATTGAAATTCAGGCGTTCAAAGTCTGGTTGAGAAAACCGCGCCCTGACGCGTTTTGAATCTGAAGTGACACCCCCTCCGCATAGATATTCCGCCCTACAAGTCTTGAAGTTGTGAACGTCGTCGTGATCATATTTCAATAGCAATTCCCACTCCCCGTCTTGTCTTCCGATACGAGTAAGGGCCGACAGCGAAAATGTAAACATCATCGCTATTTTCTTTAACAATACCCCGTAATTGTTACCCTCCCTCGCCATTCCGATTTCGCATCGTGAAGACGCTCCGGCTCAGTCCACCCAATTTCAAGTGAATGTCTCCTCCATAATTTTATACAATACACTGTCTTGTGTATTCAAGAAGATGGTCGTCCCTCCATAAAACTTATCAAGACCCGCCCCTGTTACCCGTGAATATATCAACTTTAAAGTATTCTGGCTCCAAATATAAAGTATTCTGGCTCCAAATATAAAGTATTCTGTCTAGGGAGGAGAGTAAACTCCTTTCACTGTTGAAGCACTAGGAAATCACATCTCCTCCTTCCCGAAATAGATTGGAAGTTCGGTGCTTACCATCCCTTACTATATCTTCCCAACCCTTACAATCCACTGTGTGTGTGTGTGTGTGTGTGTGTGTGTGTGTGTGTGTGTGTGTGTGTGTGTGTGTGTGTGTGTGTGTGTGTGTGTGTGTGTGTGTGTGTGTGTGTGTGTGTGTGTGTGTGTGTGTGTGTGTGTGTGTGTGTGTGTGTGTGTGTGTGTGTGTGTGTGTGTGTGTGTGTGTGTGTGTGTGTGTGTGTGTGTGTGTGTGTGTGTGTGTGTGTGTGTGTGTGTGTGTGTGTGTGTGTGTGTGTGTGTGTGTGTGTGTGTGTGTGTGTGTGTGTGTGTGTGTGTGTGTGTGTGTGTGTGTGTGTGTGTGTGTGTGTGTGTGTGTGTGTGTGTGTGTGTGTGTGTGTGTGTGTGTGTGTGTGTGTGTGTGTGTGTGTGTGTGTGTGTGTGTGTGTGTGTGTGTGTGTGTGTGTGTGTGTGTGTGTGTGTGTGTGTGTGTGTGTGTGTGTGTGTGTGTGTGTGTGTGTGTGTGTGTGTGTGTGTGTGTGTGTGTGTGTGTGTGTGTGTGTGTGTGTGTGTTTATATATGATTTTGAGCTGTTTACAATTAATTCTTGACTGTTGCTCCTAATATCCATACCAGTGTAGTGTTAGAAAATGTACTTTGTAAATTGTATGCATGTAGTCAACTTCTTATATGGCCAACCCTTCAGCAAACCCAAAGTGACCTTATAAGGCACATGGCCTCTGGTGAGGGGAACCATCGGTAAATGCCCCTGTTTCAAGGCAAATTGGTCGCTCCTTTTTAAGCACACACACATACGTTGTCAACATTCCAGACATCTGACATTGCAACAATACCGTCTATGTGATGTTTTGTCAAGAACGACGAGTGTGTATGGTAGGCCTTCTTAATTTGTTTTTGACTTGTGGTTAAAGATTGCAGTTTTTGACTGTCGATTGGCTGAAGAGGGGAAGATTCTTCATCCAACCCTGATCAGTGGCCACATTAGCCGGGTGGCCGCTGGTGAGACGCAGTTTGTATTAGAAAATGCTATTACAATGAAAATTTGGCCGTATAATCCTGGTGGCCGATGGCGAGGGGGCCGTATAAGAAGGGGACTACTGTATATGCATCAAGTTGCAGAGTGTATAAAGTATCTGCAAAGTTCAATATGTACACAACGCGCTGTGTATTAATATAGTGTATAATATATATATATATATATATATATATATATATATATATATATATATATATATATATATATATATATATATATATAATAACATACCATGGTTATAACATGATTCCGGTTGAATGAGTGTGAATAGATGCGGCCGGCCGAAACAAGAGACAAGTTGCTGCGCTAATCGAAGCGACATCGGTCGCTGGCGCTCCAGTGCATGTTGCGTAATTTTGTGCCGGACGACGGTCGTGGGGCGTGGCAGAGACTGGCTGTCCACGCACGTGTCTGTCTGTCTGTCTGTCTGTTGAACGATCATGGGATGTGCCGATTATGTTGCGCGGAGCAAGTCAAACTCGAAAGAAGCGCCTTCAACATGTTCTAAGCTGATACAGTTCTAAGCAATAGTTTAATTTGGAAGAAAGGATCTTACTAATAACATTGAAAGTCTTCGAAAAGGCATCGATTGACGGCTTGTCTCTCCGACTAGATTACCCGGACGTGAACCAGTGACATTTAAAGTGGGTAAAGGCGGAGCAGAACTACATACTCTTTAAGGTGTATACCAAGCCAATACACTGCTAAGAATGCCTACATGGCTCTATGCTCTTTAATTAATTGCAGAACTTGTTTGACAAATAGAGATTCTATTTTAGTTCTAATATCTACAATGTCCGTCAACCTCCGTCAGCAAATGTGTTTAACAGTGATTCCCTTTTCAAAGCTTCGGGTTTACTGTGCCAAAGAAATGGATATGCCATTGTATTCAATGTTTCCACCTTGTTTGGTAGTGAGGTAAGACTCCCTATGTACCAAATGGAGCCGCACAGCACAGATTGCAGGGTGATACTTTATAAGTTGACACATTTTCTGAGGAATGGATACTGCGCTATACAAGATGTTACCTTTACCTTTTTAAACTGAACACCCACGCCAACGTCCAAGCCACACCCCAAAGGTTTTCCCTTTTTGAGATTGGCGAAATGTCAACCCTACATATCGCTCCACTCAGGTAGGCAAAATTGTCTCTTTGCTTAAGGTTCTTCCCATACAGGTGTATTTACAGCTCTTTCCTTCTAAATCCCACCCACATTATCTCCGTCTTCACCAAGCGTACTCTCAATCCATGTCTGCTGAAAATATCTTTCCACTCTATCAACTGTTCTTGGAGATTTGCTTCCCCATCTGCTACCACTGCCAGACCACTTGCGTACAATAATTTTTGGAGTATGACTTTTATACAAATCTTTCTGCTTATCAGTTCCACCACAGCAACAAACAACAATGTGGCCAAGGCGCTCCCCTGTGTCACGCCAACATTTACTTTGGACTCTCCTTACACTCCCGGTCCACACAGCTCCCTGCTCTTCGTGTCCCCTCCACCAATCTGACCTCCCCTGGGACCCCCATCCACATCAGTGTTCCCATTGTCATTTCTCTTGAGATTGTAGCATAGGCCTTCTCCAGGTCTATGAATCTAATTGCCATATCCTCCTGTCCTTCCAGTTTATTCTCAACTAGCTACCTCAGGGCAAACATCCCATCGGTTGTTCCTCTTCCTTGTCTAAACTCCAGCTGTTCTTCACCGATTCCCTTACACTACAGCGCTTATTCTGCCATCCACGATTCTTTCCAGAAACTTCAACGTAGCACCTCTATTTTTCCTGGGTCATGCACATCTCCCTTTCTTTTCTATATTCGGACTATCAGCCCCATTCTTCATTCCTCTGTGAACTTCCCCTCTCTCTTGCAGGTGTTCAGCAATTAATTTGTCGATCATATTCCAACTCGCTCAGCCACAGCCATCATCTCTACTCGCACTTCATCAATGCCTGTTTATCATTCCGACTAGGCTTACAAGATAAACAGTAAGAATGGCCCAGGCTGTGACATTACCTCCCACCACTGTAAACCCTTTACTGCGAAGCATGTCACTTGGGTTGGGAAGATGTATATATATATTTTATTTTCAACCACAACAATTATGAATTACACATCACAATGTTGGTGGAAAGGGGTATGTTTCAACACACACACACACACACACACCACACACACACACACACACACACAGAATACCGTTGTGATTATTATTTAAACCGTTCCTTGTGGATTTTAGCAAATAGATGAAAGAAAGGCATAATAATAAATGAGTGGCGTTGCAATCCCTTATCGTTCTGATGCGCAATGTGTCAGAGTGAACAAGTTGGTTGTTTGTCTCTCTTTGTCTGTCTCCTTGCTGATTTCACCTCCCCCATCCCTTCCTTTAAACATACCAAATAGTTTCTATCTCCCTTCCTCCCTGCCTGGCCGCCCCTCTCCCTATCCCTCACTTTCTTGATCCTCTACTATTTCCCTTATTACTGTCTCTCTACACCCGTCTCCCTCCATACTTTCATCCACCATTCCTTTTCACCCCGTCATTCAGTACGGTCATGGGTATTTGCACATTCGACAAGAAGAGTGAAACTACTTGTGCAAAGCAACCTGGTTTTGTCCGTCGGTAATACCTGTCATGTTTCATTGTCAATTAACACAGACAATGCAAAGCTTCACTGCCGTGGACATTCTTAGCCTGACGTGCGGGCTCCGACAATGGTATGTTCTTGGTCCCGCGCAAGAACGCACACATTGACAACGTATGATTAGTAACATCTGTCGCGTTGCACCTGAGAGTTGCTACAAACAAATGACTTAAGCGTTCGTTCGAAAGCATGGATTCGTCGAAGTGCAGTTCTAGTCGAAATGCAGTTCTTCTGGTTTTCAGTACAAGACCAACTTTACGTGTTTATGGATGATTCGTGTTGGGTCGGGTGCAGTGTATCGTATGATATTCAGCAAACGATACACATTTGACGCTTTGACAGTTGTTCTCGAATGAGCTGCACATGTTGCACTTTGGGAGTCATCAAACATTGGGATATAAAATCAGACGCCAAAAAAGAGAGCGACGACTGCTACAGAGCTTTAAGGTAGACTATGTGTGTAATGTTGTTGTATTTAGAACGGCAATATGCAACTGTTGGTAGAACATTACATATATTGCCATGTGGTACAGTGTCGACATTCTATATTGCTAACTAGCATAGTCAAACCAGCACGCATACGGAAGACTAAAATTATTATCATTATGCATAAATGTTAGCGTCACTCTATGGTGAATATAATTACACAGATAACCCATTTCTCGTTAATCAAAACATAACTTGGGAACATATTTGATATGTAATGAATATATGCACTTGTGATTTGCGTCGATATAAATCGTAGGTGAGCATTGTATTTATTTATTAAATAAAATAACTAATAGGTTTTAATGCACCTGTTTATTATCTTAAATTATGAATTATCGTATATCGTTATATTATTCACTGTATGATGTACCTGCGTTTAAAAATAGTGCCTTGTTTAATTTTATGAAGGAGAAAACGTCGGCGATGTGTGCGCCATATTGTTGCCCAACTTCCGCTATTCATACCATGAATCTGCATAAGTCAACATTAATAATTATAGTTATGCGTGTTAACATGTTTGATGTATCATATGATATAGCATAGTATATAAGCAAAGTTTTCATGTAATGCTACAACATAGATCACGTCAGATATATCAGCTTACATGTCTTACAAGTTGACACAACAATTTCATCAGCTAAGGCTGGACATTGGTTTATAAGCAAATAAAATGGCTAGCTACATTGACTGAGTGTTTCGACCGCACGTGGCGGAAGGGGATACCAGTGACGCTCGCACTATGGAGGGTCACAGGGCTAGGTATTTCCCTCCCATAGGAACACTTCCGGCGGAAGTCGATCAGTTGTGAGGGAGTAAGGATTGTGACCAATCTTGTCAGGAAACATTATGAGTAGCAACCAATGAGGTATCTCTGGCCCCAGTGGTGCATTAGATTGCACTATAGGCTATGTACCCAGTGTCTCCCACTTCCTCATTCCCTCTAAATTTTTCTTTTTCAAAGTTTTTCTTTCTAACTTTCTTTCTTTCTAACAGACTGTTATTGTTACTGTATATTATAAATATTAATTAAATTGTATTGTGTTCTATTCAAGTGTTTTAACAGCTTTTAATGTTTAACTTTAAAACGTATTTTCTGTTGTTTTAATCGTACACAACTCAGCTTCACGGTAAGCTTTAGTTAATTTGTTGCACGTACAGAAAACTATAATTATTATTAATAAAAGTTACACAAATGCTGGAACTATTTTAAATTGTGAAAGAGTTAATAGCATACATTAAATGATAACTATTTTATTCACAGTAAATACAATCATTTTACTATTTAAATATACTACGACGTCTTTAATCGTCAATAAGTTAATAAATCTAACTACACTATATTGATAATAATATATTCAATGTATGAATAAATAACTGCGATCATTCAATGTTAAGATACTTGTTAAACTTTGTTTGCCTTTATTTATACATGTATATGTTATCTAGTATAACCTTTGGTTATAATCTTTTCAGTGAGATATTCATTAATGTTAAAGTAATTTTTGTTTAATAATTAAGAAACACAGTAAATACAAATACAACTACCCAATCAGTATAATCGCGTACATTACCACCCTTTCATAAGTACCTGCATCAGTAAAACAAATATCAAAACACTATAACGCATAACAAAAAATATCGAACATATCTTGAACTTACATATTTTTCTTTTCATTATATAAGAAGAATTTGTTTCTATTTCACCATTATTTCAAAACAATATGTAAATCAATACTCAGAACAATGCAAACATAAACATACTATTTTAACGCAAAAGCACTGTCAAGTGTTTCCCTAAACCATTTTGTTCACTTGCATAGTTTAGGGTAATGTCGGTTCAGTGTTGTGTGTGGCAGGTTCATACCCTGCTGGTGTTCCTTATGCAAACACTACATGTTGTGTGCACACACAGTGATTCCATTTCATACGTTTAGCTGGTTTTGTGATATTTTAGAATTGCATTGAACTCCGACATATCGTGATTGGCTGGAGAGAGAGAGAGAGAGAGAGAGAGAAAGAGAGGGAGAGAGAGAGAGAGAGAGAGAGAGATGGGGGTAGTGTACGTGTCTGAAGATAGACACAGAGAGGCTGTATACCCAACAGAAGAGAGTAAAGTGGGTGAGTTTGGCTGAAGAGAGGAAGCGAGAGTGAAAGAGAAAGGGAGGGAGGTGGCGTCAATAACAGAAGATAGTGAAATGGGTGAGTGTGGCTGAAGAGAGAGAGAGAGAGAGAGAGAGAGAGAGAGGGAGGGAGAGAGAGAAAGAGAGATAGAGAGAGATAGAGGGAGATAGAGGGAGAGAGATAGAGATAGAGAAAGAAACAGAGCGAGAGAGAGAGAGAGAGAGAGAGAGAGAAAGAAAGAGAGAGAGATAGAGAGAGGGAGATAGAGGGAGAGAGATAGAGATAGAGAAAGAAACATAGCGAGAGAAAGAGAGAGAGAGATAGAGAGAGAGATAGAGGGAGATAGAGGGAGATAGAGGGAGAGAGATAGAGATAGATAGAGAAAGAAAGAGAGCGAGAGAGAGATAGAGAGAGAGAGAGAGAGAGAAGAGAAAGAGATAGAGAGATAGAGAGAGAGATAGAGGGAGATAGAGGGAGAGAGATAGAGATAAGAAAGAAAGAGAGCGAGAGAGAGAGAGAGAGAAAGAGAGAGAGAGAGAAAGAAAGAGATAGAGAGATAGATAGAGAGAGAGAGATAGAGGGAGATAGAGGGAGAGAGATAGAGATAGAGAAAGAAAGAGAGCGAGAGAGAGGTGGGGTCCACAACAGAAAAGAATAAAGGACGTGAGCATGGCTGTATGGAGAGAAAAGCGAGAACGTGAGGAGAGAGCGATAGTGTACATGTTTGAAAAGTGACGGTTAACGTGGCTGAAGAAAGAGAGGGAGGGAGAGGGAGAGAGGAAGGCTGAGAGGTTGCGTACAAAACAGAAGAGAGTAAAGTGGGTGAGGGTGGCTGGTGAGAGCGAGAGAGTGAGCGAGAGAAAGAGACGGGGATGGTGTACATGTCTGAAGAGTGACAGTGGATGAAGGGAGCGAGGGAGAGAGATAAATAGGAGAAAGAGCCAGAGTTTGAGGTAGAGAGATAGATAGATTGTGAATGTTGGTGAAGAGAAAGATATGAAGAATGTACCTGAAAAGAAAGAGATGGTGAACACATCTAAAGTAAATGACATTGTGAATGTGGCAGTGATGGCACAGATTATGAATATGGATTTTATTAACTTGGCTTAAACTATCTGCTGACAACTTGTGAAACCGTCCATATGCACGAACCTGTAAGTACGCATCGTTTTTAGTGCATATGTATGTTGCTTCGTGCTAATAAGGTTTTATCACACAGCAGTGTGGCACTATGGTATGCATTTAGTAATCTTTTTTGTATCTACAAGGTAATGTTTTGCCATTTATGGAATGTTTTGACAATTATGTTTCAGTCAATTTGAATCTTTCTTCCAAGGGAGTGGAAATATTTGTGTAAATAGCACGTGAACATTCACACCAGAGAGATTTGAGAATAAATATAAAACGAATAATAATATGTCACGCTTGATCTAATTACTTAGTTACTCTATGCTACATATAAATAACAAATATCCATATAAATGAAACCATGATCATACATTCTTAAATCCCTCCACCTTTATATATAACTGATCTATGTATAAATACTAACTTCACTACACCTGCCAACTCTTCTAGCTGTCCAGATGTGCATTTGTTTATGGGATCTAGACTGCCTTGGGTATGGAACATAGCATTAATGTTGTACTTTTACACACAAAAACCTATATTATTACAGTCACTACTCAACCCCTGGCACATATACATATTGTGCACCGATGAGAAATAGTATGTAATAGGTACATTAGACGTTTAGTGCATAAAATATGTGTGGCAGCCGCCACACGTATTTTATACACATGTCAAAATTTCAAACCATTTTTCTATGGTCACTTTAACATGTCCTCTTTTTGTGACATAAAAATACACTTGTAGGAACAGAGAGAGAGAGAGAGAGAGGGGGAGGGGGCGAGGGAGAATGGAAGAGAGAAGCAACGAGAGAGGGAGGGAGAGTGAGGGAGTGAGAGAAAATCCATGAAAGCACATAGCCATCATCAACAGATCAGGAATAAAATTTATGTTGACCGCAAGTTAAAATCTAATAATTAAGTTAACACAATGTGGATGGGCATAAAGATATGAATTTTGTTATGATATTTGCACGAAAAAACAAGTCTACGATCTACCGTGTGGCGATTGAGACTTTCTTTTTCGGTTTGGGATGCAGATTGTTGACGACGAAGACGCCACATCGGACCAGTTCAGTATGTCGGTGGTAGGGAAGCCGATGAACACGCTAGCGCCTATTGTTTCCCGCAGCCAGTTGTTTCAAGGACAACCACGAACACTTCTAAGCAGCAATATTTTACAACTGTCGGACGAGAAACAGTTCGAGAGTGTGGCTATATCCGTCACAGGTGGCTGGCTGACTATTTGCGATGTGTCACAGCGGAATTACTTCACCCCGACATAGCATCACATCAGCAGCGCAGTGTACACACGCGACGCCAGGGACAAATGCGCTCCCTCGATCGTCTTATAACTTCCCCTAGCCCACAATGAGTTTGTTTAATGCAATTTTGGAATACTTAAATAGCCGTCACCAAAATGTGTTTGGAAATAATATTGAGCCAAGTGATGCCAGTAGCGAATTGCAGGTGTCGTCCGTCCGATGACCTTACTAGCTATTCTTTTATTTTCTGCCAAGTTTCTCCTTGATGAGTGAAATGTATCGGGCACCGTGATGTGGTTGTAACCCATTGACCGACAACGACGAGGGGTCAGTAGATATTTAGACTTCCGGGTCTGACCCTTGTGAAAGTGTTACCCAAAGAATTGTGTTACTCAACATTTTTAATAGTCATTTTATTTAAAGCAGACACACCAGTAGATTAAGTGCTACGATGTATCTACAGCATAATGACGCATGTTAGGCAGTGTTTAATAAGCATATCGATTTTAACCTAATTATATACGACCTTGCGGATGCAGAAATACGTTGTCAATTTGGTCAATATTGACAGGCAACGCACATGCTTGCATTTCAAAAGAGTTATAAGTATGTAATTTTGACGAAATGCGATGAGCTTGTCAACGACATGATTGCAGTGACTGTGTAGAAATTAGTAACATTTCTCTGGTACAGTTTATTTCTAATCGACAAAACGTTAATATGGCCTGCAATGGGAAAATCAACTGTGCTCTGTGCCCACGAGCGAGAAGGGTTATGGCGATGTTAAGGTGCTATTAGACCATTATCCGACGAAAGAGTTCGCAAACGCATCAGCAGTATGCAGGTTGTGTGAACGTCTGTGACGACTGGTGATGTCTTGTGTTGTGTTGTGTCATTAGAAGTTACGTTTATGTTCAGCCAGTGTGGTATTTCAACTGTCAAACTACTGTAAGTCCGAGGAAACTGCGGTTCTTCGGCGTAGTGACACATATGTAATTTTTATTGATGATGTAATCGCGACCATTAACTCTCTGGTTTTAACAGAGATTTAGGGGTGACAAGAAGGAAAGTGGTTTATTGGAAAATATGGTGTTCTCCTTTTGACGAATTTCTACGGCCCCTTTGTCAGTGCATACTTTTTTATGCAGTGGGCATTTCTGGACACGTTCTGAACCATTTTTAGGACATGAAGACAACGTTTTTTCTCCCGTTAACCCGTTTTTATTCGAATGTACATGTGCACACACTTGCGGGCGCGCACATTGACGCGCACTCTCTCATAAAAGCACGTACACTCTTAATTTGTCTTCTTTATTTTCTCTGGCGGATAGTGTCCCAAAAGTCCACCTTCAAGGTTAATGTTTTAAAATATAACACGAATACACACAGAAATACGCGAATGCACCCGCAAACGTCAACGCACAGGAAATATAAGAATTGGCGCAGGCGCCAAAGGCCACTGCTTTGTCAGGAAGTTGCGTATTGCGCAACTGCGAATTCTCACAATTAGTCGTCACATGATTGCGGTTTCCGCCCAACGACGAGACAACGAGAAGAGTGGTCAAAATGGATCCTCGGCAGGTCAGTTTTCTTAATTCTTTTGTCGTTTTCTTCCTCGCCGTCTATAGCTGCTCATTATTGATACCCTTACTATTAAATCGGTTCGATGTTGTTATAGAAAACGGCCACGATGACACCGAGATGTGGATTATAGGCCCTGCAAATTATACGACGCGCGCGATGCGGCCATCGGATTGGAATTAGAAGAGGCTTTCATATTGAACGTCGATCGCAAGGGAAGGGACGTCGGATTCAAATCAAGTTAATGAAGCGGCTGCCGAACTTACGTTACAGTGACTTTATTCACAATTATCGGACGTTAAATGTTAGGGTGTTATAGGGTGTAGATCGGTGTACTTTATTTTCGGTAACCATGGTCGGGAGGAGAGTAAACTCCTTTCGCTGTTGAAGCACTGGGAAATCAGACTTCCTCCTCCCCGAAGGGGGTTGGAGGTCGATTCTTCCATGGTTACTCCGCGTTTCAACTGTCCATTTTTACCAGAATGTTCACTAATCTAAATGACTGGTTGATTGTTGACGGTGTCTTTTTCGTCATTCGATGTGCCATTTTGTTAAGTAATAAAAGTGAAAAAATGAAACAAGTGGTATACTTATTGTTTCTTTCGAAGCGTTGTTAAGTCGACCGAAGCTTGCATAGACCTACAGATAGTAGGCACGAGCGAAATGACGACTCCCAAAATGCACCGTGACAAATATTATACAGGTCTAGATCTTCACACAAATTAGTTTTGCTAAAATTCGACCCGTTGAGATGTATGTAGGTATTAAGCAGTATGATAGTTCCCCGTGAAACCTTATCCAATCGTTATAGTTAGCACCGCGAAGTCCGAGAAAACACCAAGTCTGGTAGTAATATAATATTTCGGGGAGGGGTGAGAGAACCATCGGATCAATCGAGTTCAAAGAACAACGACTGCAGTTACTTGTGACTAGTGCAACAAAGATGTATGTTAGACAGAATAACGATCACGACTACTTGGACTATGGTTATGCATCTTTGGACGGAGTAGTCTCGCTTAACCGACTGTCGGCCGGCTGCGGAACTACGCCGAGAAGACAGTCTGGTGTTTTACCGGCGTTTGATTACTATCCGTGTGGGCTAAACAATGCCGCCACCTTACGGATACTGGCTAACCCTGCTGTAATTGCGATTTGATAAACAACTACACATTTTACGTTTTTAATTATTGTTGAGTTAATGTAAGTTTAATTTTGAATATTGTTTATAACACATTATCTTATAAAAAAAGGTATACTTATCAATTTACACGCCGCTACACGTATATACATAATTCTAGCCCACTGCATTGTGTTAGAATGACAAATTAAAGTATTTAATTTATTTTGTGATTCGTCGTTTTATTATAATATTCTCAAGTTCATCGCGCGATACGAATGTAACATGGATAAGGATTGATCGACCTAATTGACTACAGCAAACTATTCGATAATTTGACCCAGCGACATGAAAAAAACACGACCTAATGTTCAAATATTACATGTACAAATTCATTTATATTACAGTAGGTCTACGTTAACATTTCGTAAATTAAAAACGATTTGCATGGCAATTTGATGCATTTATCCTACTTAAGAACAACGGTTCTTAAAGGTGCATAAGTCAGACTGATCTAATTTCTCAAAAATACGTTATTTAATATTAGATCTCATGTAAACAAATGTATGATCAAGTGCCATATTGGAATGAAATTTGTGATTGTTCCGTATGAATTTACTGGAATTAGCAACTGGATTAACGGTATTAAATTTCGCAAAGATGAAGGTGTTTTCTGCAGTATGTAGCCTAGTGTTTTCTAACTTTTCTAGTATCATCTAAACATATTGTTACAGATTACGATACTATTGTATATGCAAAGACGAAAGTGCTTTTTTGAAGGACAGTGCATGAGCTCACTGTCGCTTATTTATACCCGGATTGAAATTAGTTTGTTCAGTGTCCGAGTGTATTACGTTTCTAACCTAATGTGTTCTATCTGTTATAGTATCATCTATACATATTGTTATAGATTACGATACTATTATCACGCCAGTGGACTAAACTGGACGATGGGTGACACAACTCTAGGTTCGCGTGTCTTTGCCTTGTCCGACCTTCACGTTGACTATTAAGAAAACCGGAAGTTATTGGACGGGTGGCCTGATAAGAAGTGTAGCAATGATGTACTCGTTGTTGCCGGCGATGTCACTGATAATATGACTCTCTTGGAGACGACATTAAAAGGCCTGCAACTGAAGTTATACCTTTTGTGATTCGTTTCTCCCACCAAGGAAAGACAATTGCTAAACTGGCTAAACATACCTATAAACTGCTTCAATCCGCTTATCCAGACATTTACACAGGCCTCGGTTTATAACAGCCTTTTCCAAGAATAAGAGCCTTAAAAATATGCTGGTGTCCACCAAATTACAACGAACAATGGACTTCTACGGCACAATGTAGGGTGTGACTGAGACACTGCGTGGTCCTGGGTGGGGAGTGGGCGTGGTTGGCGGCGTCTTGTGACGGTTCCTGGCCGGGGCATAGTGATGTAGTTGTTATGGGGATTGGATTGCGTGCGTGGTTCGTCGGGCTGCAGCAGCGCTGGTCCGTGCGGCTTCGCGCGTGTCCGTCCCTTGTACAACTGCATTATGATAGTTATTATTCTAGACATTATTTAATGTATTCTGATTCTTTGCTGGTGTACAATTGTTTAGTTGTTATGGTGTTTAGATTACGTGTGGGGTTCGTCAGGCCGCAGCGGTGCTGGTCCCGACGGTTTCGTAGGTCCCTTGTGCTACGGTGCTATGACATAAGTTTAGGCATACATTAATGAACTATTATTTTTATTTTACAGGTTTGCCAACCAGGGGATAGTTCTATGTATTAATTATTAATAAACAACGTCACGATGGTTGTGGAGGTGTGAGGTGGCCAGCAGTAGCGGCACTGCGGGCTGCACCACAGTTTCGCAATGCCCTGCTTAAATTTTATTTTTTCATTTCAGACCATATTTTCTCACTGCATATCTCTTGTTTTTCCAGTACATCAAGGTCCCTCTCGCATTTAAATGTACACCATCTACAAAAAAAATATAAAAAGGAAAAAAAATTGTTTTAATCAATTTTTATTTTTTAACAGAACAGAATGGAGAACATCAACTTCTATAGTCGATCTTGCATAAATGATATTTGTTTAATGTATATTGACATGGGAGTGTAACGGCTGCATGCACTCTTGTGCTTCCGGTATATACGCGTATTCGTGTTCAATATATATGTTATTCACTTTTAGGCAACTCATATAACCCCCTCTTTTTTACAGGTATACCCTATATCGGAAAGGATTACACTGACTGATCAGTCATCATGAGCTTAGAGTTCACATCCGCCACCAGTTGCCAGTGCATTAGGGTCATTGTTCATGTTCCAAAAATCCTAAATAGAGGATACTTGAACTAAGTACATCCATTTCCCACAAATACATACATACATGCATACATACATACATAATCTCTTTACTTCCCATCACCACGCATACGCAAATTATACAAACAAAAACATCATAAATCCATAGTATGCAAGGGTACATTTAGCTTATTCTAAAAACCGGAAGTAGCATGCAGGCCCGGTATGATCTGTCATCTGGCTGATAACTGCATGTACTACAAAGTCTCCCTATATGCAGTGCCATTCCTTGCATTGTTAATGTAACTCCTGACGTCATTAGTCACCTATTAATTTTATGTTGTTAGTGTCACGTGTAGTGCTACCACCTGACGACTAAGAGAGGAAGTTTGGCCTAGTTGGTCTGAAATAAATGGTTGTATTAATTGGACATCTGTTGTTTTGCACTAGTAAGTACTACACAAAGAAACAAACATGGCGTCAGAAGTGGTGACACAGGTGGGAGAGTAACGTTTTATTACCCGGACATCCTGCCAAAATAAACTACAAAAATAGACTGCGTGTAGTGCTAAAAATATATCCAAACCGTCGAAGTCATAACGTCTTGCCGGAATATCAGCCACCAGACCGCGATGTCTAAGTGTAACCCGCCTGAAAAGTTCAACTTCTCAAGGCCGGCAAAATGGCCGGAATGGAAGATCAATTTGATATGTTCTGAATAGCAACGACGCTAGACATATAAGAACAAATAGTGCAACTTAGCTCTGTCGTGTATGGTATGGGGCGCGAGGCCCTAACCGTATACAAGTCATTTACGTTCGGTGATGATGCGGGTGAACAATATCCAGAAAGAAATTACGACATCGTAATGGAAAAATTTCACATTTACTTTAAACCCAAGAAAAATACAATCCACGAAAGAATAAAGTTCAATCACAGGTGTCAGTTCCCAGGCGAATCAGTTGAACAATACGTCAGAACATTGCACGACATGGCACGAGGGTGCAATTTTCGGACAAGATGAGTCTGAACATATCAGAAGACAGACTGATAGCAGGAACGGCTGACAAAGAGCTACCACAAAAGTTTAGGTTGAACAAGATGATTTAATGCTTGAAAAGACAGCGGACACTGCGAGACACTGCGAATTGGTGAAAATGCAAAAATCCTCAGCGATGGATGTTGCCGGATGGGGGACACAACAGAAACAACCCCAACCGATTGCAGGCAGCAGGAGTTATTGTGCCCATCACCATGCCAACATCATGGCGTGCAGCAATGGTGCCAGTCATGAAGAAATCGGGAAACGTCTGCATCTGCGTTGACTTAAACAAGCTCAATGAAGAGGTGAAGCGAGAAACCTTTGTTCTGCCGACAATAGACGACGTCACGTCAAAGCTGCGACAGTATTCACATCTATCGACGCCGCCAGTGGTGTCTATCAAATATCACAACACGAGGACAGTCAAGAAGTGACAACATTCATCATACCATTTGGCCGCTACTGTTTCCGTCGGCTGTCATTCGGTCCTACGTCAGACCGAAAAGTCTCAATTGTTTGAAGGGGTAGAAGGCGTGTTCTGCTACATGGTTGATATTCTGGACCAGAAGGAGCACGACCGCCGCCAAGAGACTGTCATGAAAATTGTTCAGACTGTCTGAACAAAGACAAGTGTTTGTTCAGACAAACATAACTCATGTTCTTGGGTCACAGATTTACTACTGACGGAATCGTTGCTGATCCAGATAAGGTGGCTGCCATTCTGGACATGCCAGCACCAACAACAGTGCCACTGTTACGACAAGTCGTGGGAATGGTCCACTGCCTAGGTTCACACGACCTCTGAATGACTTTCTGAAAGATGACACAGTTTGGGCATGGGGACCTGCTCAAGAAGAAGCATTTGTCAAGATGAAGATGTTAATGACATCAACACCGATACTGGGTACTACAACGCGACAAAGTCAACCTGTGTGAGGGCAGAGGCCAATTCCTACGGTGTCGGAGGTGTGATCATGCGAGATCACGGTGGGGGAAGAGTGAAACCTGTTGCGTTCTGTTGGAGAATTTGGACCCCTGCCGAGCAACGGTACGCACAAATAGAAAAGGAATGCTTAGTGAGTGTGTGGGCATGAGATAAATGTGACCGAATCTCTGGTGTGGAGGAATTTAAACTGTTCACGGATCACAAACCACTGGTGCCGTTAATCAATGCCAAATACCCCGAAAGGACACCATTAAGATATCAGCGACTACTAATGCGGTTGATGCGCTACAAGGCCAAAGCGGAATATGTCCCAGGGAAGGACCTTTTTGTTGCAGATGCTCTGTCTAGGGAAGCCTAATACAGATACATCCGTCATCACCAGTCGTAGAAGACGTTGAACTACACGTGCACATGGTCGAGTCCCCAAACATGTACCCAATGTAATCGCCCAGTCGTAGAACGTCGATAGTGCCAGGTCGGTCCAATGTAGTGGTCGAGTTGCGTTCATCCACGGTGGACGATGCTACTCGTCAGTCAGCTGTCACCCACACGTTGACTGGATGGCAAAACTACGAGAAGGACGTACCAGAACGTTTGAAGGCGTTCTTCTATGTCCGAAGTCTTCCTTTCTGTCAGCAGCTGTCTTCTGACATATATTGACCGAATCGTCATTCCCACACGCTTGAGGTCAGATATACTGGAGAAGATTCACACAGGCCACCAGGGAATAACGAAGTGGAACGGGTCAGGGTATCCGTGTGATGGCCAGGGTGTCCGTTTGGTGGCCAGGGCGTCCGTGTGGTGGCCAGGGTGTCCGTGTGGTGGCCAGGGTGTCCGTGTGGTGGCCAGGGTGTCCGTGTGGTGGCCAGGGTGTCCGTGTGGTGACCAGGGTGTCCGTGTGGTGGCCAGGGTGTCCGTGTGGTGACCAGGGTGTCCGTGTGGTGGCCAGGGATAACACGTGACATCAAGCACATAGTGGATGCCTGCGAACATTGTCAAGTCCACAAACCGACTCCTCTACACACAGGACCACGGCAGAGAGTATCAGTGGACCTGTTTCTCTCAAGGAAAGGACTACATGGTAGTAGTGGACTATTACTCTAGGTGGATAGAAATACTGCACCTCAGTAACGCGACAACTGCTGCGTGCATTGCGAAGTTGAAGGACATCTTCGCCCGATTTGGAATCCCAACTGAGCCGGTGTCTCATAACGCTCCCCAATTATCGTCCTCAGAATTCAACTCATTTGCAAAGCAATATGGATTCACACATGTAGCGTCGACCCCGTACCTGCCAAACGCCAACGGAAAACCTGAGCGAGCAGTGCAAACGGCCAAAAGGATTGTCAAACAGGATGATCCTTGGCTGGGCCTGATGCTTTACAGAGACACAGTGATCACCGCCACAGGATGCATTCCTGCACAACTAATGATGGGCCGTCACATCCGTACGACATTGCCAACCCTGCCTACTGCAATCCGGCCAAGATGGCCCAACCGGATCTGTTGCGTCAGAGGGACTTTGACACCCAGTTGTCATATCGGCGCCAGACACCAGTCTCCAGTGTCCAGTCATCGCGACCGACAGCATGATGATGATAATGCGTTAGGATGAACATAAGCATATAGTGTCAAAGTTAACTTCACATCCCTCTTCTCATTTTGGTACCAATTCATTTAACCAAAATGTTACTTTTTTTTAATTAATTGATATAATTTAGAACTTCGTCTCATTAACTATTATTTATCAATCCCTAATGGATATATCTCAGATATAAAGGACAGAATGTGTCTTAGATATTATACTGATATGGCAAACACACTTGAACCGGATAACCCCGGATTTTGTGGTTACTAAATAGTTTGTATTGTTATAATTATATCCAAATAGTCGAGGTACCCAGCGAAGCCTTAAGGAATAGAATAGGTGGCGCGATCTCGCGGCGAGACGCAATCAAATGTTAAGGTATGGCAGGTAAAGTTGTAGTAGTGTTAGGTTTTCGCGATTGTGCAACGATAATGACACATGAACATGAACATTGCTCATCATGTTGGAGGTGGAATCAGCATATTTAAGATTATATCGACAAACCGACGAAATCCAATGTGACGTACAACTAGCTACGATAAAACAGCCAAGTATTCATTCTTGATACCAATACACACCTACGCGGGCTCGACCTCCCCTTGAGGTAGTATACAGTGGCTGAGTGGAATAAGCGTCTTATATCCAGGCATCTTCGTCATTGGCCTAATCGTCTTCTAAGGATACACGAATACCCCGTGACAAAAACCTAACTAATAAATATCGTACTTGCGGATACCAGAGATAAATATGAGCAAATAATAAAAGTAGTGATTTGGCGGACAATTAACGTTCCATTGACGGACAACTGACCCATGACATTTGACCTTGACCCTGAATCGAATAAAAAAACTTCATTAATTGGTTCAGCTCTCTAAAGAAATCTAGAAACGATACAAAATTATTCAAATCGGAACACAGGTTCCAGAGGTTTGACAATTTTAAAGTTTGTTTGACTATAAGCTCTCATTATAGAAAGAGACAGAGAGACAGAGAGAGAGAGAGAGAGAGAGAGAGAGAGAGAGAGAGAGGAGAGAGAGAGAGGGAGAGGGAGAGGGAGAGGAGAGGGAGAGGGAGAGGGAGAGGGGAGGGAGAGGGAGAGGAGAGGAGGGGAGAGCGAGAGCGAGAGCGAGAGCGAGAGCAGAGCGAGAGCGAGAGCGAGAAAACGAGAAAGCGAGAAAGCGAGAAAGCGAGAGAGAGAGAGAGAGAGAGAGAGAGGAGAGAGAGAGAGAGAAATAGAGAGGCTAGGCGGGTGTGTGGGTGGGCGGGCGGTTGAGTGGGTGAGCGGACGGGCGGGTGGGCGAGCGGACCTGCGGGTGCGCAGAAGACTCACACAGAGGTCGGGTTAATTATTTAGCAGACGTAAAGGGCCACATGGAATTTTCAATCGTAGGTGTTGCTCGGTGCCTCATACACAAAAGGACCGTTTGCGTGTTCGTTTCAACGCAAAGCCTCGAGGGCAAAGCGGAAATCCGGGGACGGGGACGGGGACGGGGACGGGGACGGGGACGGGGACGGGGACGGGGACGGGGGACGGGGACGGGGACAGGGGACGGGGACGGGGACGGGGACGGGGACGGGAGGACGAGGGACTGGAGGACGGGGACGGGGACGGGGACGGGGACGGGGCGGGGACGGGGGGACGGGGACGGGGACGGGGACGGGGACGGGACGGGGACGGGGACGGGGACGGGGACGGGGACGGGGACAGGGACAGGAAAAGAAAGGCAACGGTTTCGCGGCGTACACCTAACAGAGTTAATATAAAGTAACAATTTCCACATATACAATTTTTTTTAACGCCAGCGGTTTACCAGAAAAACATTTTTGAACACCCAGCCATTGAAATACTATGAGCTACGCCATTTTCGACGAAGAATGACGTAACTACGCTTAGATCTCTTCACAGATTCCCTGCGTAAGTTATTCATAAATCCGTCTGGAGGCGCTGTGCGCAGAGAAATAAAAATGGCGTGTTTGTTATGGATTATCTAAATCGGATCATTTAACGGATGCAGAAGTATCGGTAGAGCGAGTGACCATGAAAAGAAAGACACACGGGAAGCTGAACTTTAAAAAAAAACTAAACTAGCAGAGATGGTGTCAACTGGTGGCCGTGCCGAACCAATTTGTTGATGCGGTGACAAGTTTGTCTGCTGTCATGAAGTGGCTGCAACGCGCGGAGCATGTTGATGAAGGTAAATATTAAGTTGTCTATTATTGTTATTGCGTAAATATTATTATCCTGAGGTCCGGACTGCGTAATGATCGTATTATTATGACAAGCGAAATATGATCGCTTAGCTTGGGCCAGCCGGGTCACCTCACTGGCCTCAGGCTCAGGCTTGCCGCATTCAACTATTAGACTAAGTATGTGTCACCTTTTACGTTTTATGGTAATAACACATTTGTTATCAGTTAACATAAATTGTATTGAATAGATCCAATGAAATTAAATGAATCAGGTGCCACAATTGTGCAGGTGTGTCTATTGTGGGAAAAAACATACAAATGAATAGTCAATGCCTTGCTGTTTTTTTGCATCCCCCAGGTGTGGACACCCATCACATTTGTAGTAACAGCAGCTATGTTGATTCATATATCATGATCTAAATGCACCGCCTACACAGCAATGGCAGGCAGTTACGATTTTTTTATTTGAACATAAACTGCAGGGTTATCTTCTCATCATTTTGCATGTGTCTGATGGAGTCAGATATAAACATAGATAATGAGTTTGTTTCAAAGAACCCAGAGATATTAGTGACGAGATGAATACAGGAAATGTGTCAGAATTCATGCTTTGTGAAATTATGTTCATTCAGAATAATAATCCATGTTTGCAATGATTCACATAAAACATTTCTTAATGCTCGATTTTTTATTACAGGTGGACTGCTGTGTATTACGAAAAGTCGGATTTGAAATGATCTGCTTCGAGCAACTGGTGCTTCGGAATATATTGGTTGTACTGAACCATATACAGATAGATAACTGACAACTAGATCCATCAAGAAACAAGTAAGTATACTGTGCATACATTTTATATATAATTATGTTGCAATAAAAGTTAATGCATCAAATAAGAAGCAACAATACAACATCAAACAAAGTAGCACTATAAATAAAAAAAATATTAGTTATCATTACTTATAGATATAACACATGGAACCATTATACTTTTGTTTATGTAGTGAAAATGGCACGTATATTTGTGAACATAGTGCATAGTTCCTACTACTGCCCAAAGTATAGAATGGATCATACAGAGTAAATTATAAACCCTAACTGGATAACAAACGGTACCATAATTTTGAACACATTTTGTGCAATGCCCACAGCATTTTTTAAATGGGTCAAGAGGCTCTGAAGTCCTTTGGAATATTATAGTGAATTTGTAATTATGAGCGAAACATGCATAGTAACTGCCTACTATAGTACCTAGTCTTTTCACCATAATAATCTAATTGAAATTTTCTCTGGTTATCCATTATGAGATGACAACCCAAATATGTGAATGCAGGGACTGGAATTGTCATTGTCATCAGAGGTGTTAGTCAAGATGTTTATGTTTGACAGCTTTCAGAATGGTTCAATCAAATTAATAAACATGTCTTGGGCTTACTAGCAATACCCTAATTTATTTTTATTCCAAATTATAGAAACATATCCTCAATGGTTTCTACTGGCACATAGCGATTTAAAAGTGCATATTGTCAACATTAGATGCAATATGCTTTAATACCGCCACACAATGTTTTTATTTTTCTTTAAAAAACCACATGTTTGAAACTGGGTGTGTCTTTAAGGATATATCCTGTATTATCTTAGAAATATGAAGCAATACTGCAATTACTATGTGCTAATTTATACAGCTTGGTGCAATTTGAAGAGAACTGTACAAGCAACGATTCAAATGCAACTTATCGCAAAGGTCCCCTTGTAGTTACGACTGCTGTCATACCTTCACAGAAGTGCTGTCTCTTGGGGCAGGTAACTCTGATACACCTCCACCTGTCCAGTATGACAGAATTTAGTGAGCTAGGGAATGGCTCCCAGAAATGCTATGCTGTGATGACTGACTTCTGGCAGGGCATTGAATGCTGCTGAACCTTGCTCCAGATACATTGTCGTATCTTCTTCCTCAACAATTGCAGCCTGTGCACATGCGTGTGGATGCCACAATGTGATACAGGAGTGACAATCACTGTTTTCTGTAACCAACAACAAAGGAAGTGAAATAATTCATTGCATCATCACCTAATTGGCATTTCCTCTGGTTATTCATATGAGATTACCAGAAAGTGAGAAACACAGCCATATTGTGAGAATGCAGCAGACAATAATGTCAATCAAGTGTATGAATTTTCACTCTATAATTATCTAGAATAAAACTTATATTTTTTCAATTATCACTTACAGGTGACAATAGATCTTTAACCAGTTGATACCGACGTCACATCGTATGATCTAAAAAGCTAATAAAACATCAAAATAAACACAACTTGCAGATAAAATGAGTAGTTTAAATGAAGATATAGTTTAAAACATGCATGCAGCAACTGTCCATGGATTTCAAACAATCATTGAATTCCACCAGCCATTAAACAGTCATAAATACTGCTACTCGAAGTATGATAAATAGAGTCGGATGTGTATCATAATTGGAAACTAACAGAAAAATGCAACTAACAAAACTTTGTAAACACTTAATGTTTAAATAAATACTGACTGAATTTCTAGTTTTCAGCATCATAACATTTTCAATTTTTTCTTAGCACATATCTGAAGACACTGATCATAAGCTTTACTAGCTGTATTAATCAATGTCACCTTACTCTGACATAGCCTACATTCACATCGATGGAAATAAATGTCTATGTCACTATGAGTCGGTTACTGAATTTACGAAGAAGTGCCAACGACAATCCAAGGCCACGGTCCCTCCGCCGATAACATATTATCACACATGAGACGTGTCATGTTCAAGTTCAGTTATTTCTTCTAAAGGCTAAATTATTTATTCTGCATTGTACTAAATTCTGCGATGATATAAATTGTGCTATTGTCCTAGCTTGGTTCAAGTATATCTTAGTCTTTACACATGTGGACGTGATACCGTAAAAATAGATTAGCTGTCATCGAGGGACATCGGCATCGGGCATCGTCAACACATCGATGGTCGAGCCATCGGCATCGTCAATCGATAGCCGGTCTACGGAGGTCAAAACTACTTTTAACAGCATAAAAACGTTACATGTGCTTGACGTCTGTAAAAAACATAATTAAATACAAACGTTATACCACAGAAAAAATAGTACATCATACTAACCTTCTTGCGATCTGATCATTGATGTCTCAGCCAGCTTGATATATGCGTTGCTTCAACGTTTAGCCTTTAGGTCGATCCATGGCTAAATATTGTCAGCACTGCCCCGGGTTTAAGAAGACGACGGTCGGCGACGTTTTGTTGGATCTTGTTCCATCAACTGGTGATATATGTCTACTTCATAATTACTTGTTAACCACAGATTTAGATCTAAGCAGCTGCTACATCGCCAACTAAACGAAGACTCGAAGTTGTTGTGCCATAGTGACGTCGCAGGAAGCTGACCGGCCTCAGCAGAGACCTAGAATGCCGCGCGCTTATTGGCCAGGCTAAGCCAAACGAATACGTCACCGGTTAAGATGGTGGTGTCTAGGCCATCATGGATTTCGTTAGATTTTAGACTTTAAGGTCACATTCTGAGTAAACCGCTGACGTTAAAAAATAAATTGAGTATATGTGGAAATTGTTATTTTATATAAACTCTATTAAGTGTATGATACGAAACCGTTGCCTTTTTGGCCCTTTAACACTTAATCACACTGAATATTGTATTACTTTACATTCGGTGTCGACGTAGCATGCTGAAGCCTTCGCTCAACGACGGGACACAATGGCTGCGCAATGACGATGATGATATCCGGTGATTGTGTAGGTTAACTGGGTTCACAAATGGTTGAACGATTTCAGAAAAATATATATATATATATATATATATATATATATATATATATATATATATATATATATATATATATATTCTTGCCTTGCGTGCCTGCTGCTGCATGCTGCTGCATGCGTGCACTGCGTGCCTGCGTGCCTGCGTGCCTGCGTGCGTGCGTGCCTGCGTGCGTGCGTGCATGCGTGCATGCGTGCTTGGCTGTCTGCGTGCCTGCGTGCCTGCCTGGCTGCCTGCGTGCGTGCGTGCATGCGTGCCAGCGTGCCAGCCTGTCAGCGTGCCAGCGTGCGTGCGTGCCTGGCTGCCTGCGTGCCTGCGTGCCTGGCTGCCTGCGTGCGTGCGTGCGTGCCTGCTTGCGTGCGTGCGTGCCTGCGTGTGTGCGTGCCTTGCGTGCGTGCGTGCAAGCGTGCCAGCGTGCCAGCGTGCCAGCGTGCCATCGTGCCAGCGTCCCTGCGTGCCAGCGTGTCAGCGTGCCTGCCTGGCTGCCTCCCTGCATGCCTGCCCGCATGCCAACATGCCTGCGTGTCTGCGTGTCTGCATGCCTGTATGCCTGTTAGTTCCCCACATATGCCTTACATTACAAGGTGACCATGAACAATGCCATAGTATTTATTGTCCTGAAGTATTTACAAGATTTGTTGAAATATTTCAATTTCTTTAGTACAATTATATAAACTTACATCCACACATATCAGTTCATGTTCACAATACGGTATACCGACAATACGTATATATGTGTATACTCGTGATAATTATCATTGTACAAAAAGCAAACACAAATACAATATGGAATGGGTAGCGTCTATAAAAAAACCAGCGATATCTTAAAACGATGTCAGCAATGCTGCGTTCACATCATATTTCCGTGTATGAAGACGAAAGAATTCGTCAACTTTTAGTGCGATCCCCGATAAATAGAAAGTAAGACTATCGGACGTAAATTCGGCAACAGGCCTATAGGTTTGACCGGTTTCTCTGTTAGCACAGACACATCTCAAGCAGTTCTTTCAACACATATTTCAAGGTGCTGTCAATCGTGTATGCATGCAAGGCAGCCGTGCATTAAACACATTCTGACGGTCAACGCTTCCGCTGGCTCGGCCGCTGTTCAATCAAGATTAATTTGTACCTGGTATTGACTACACTTTAGTTGTTCTCGATGTGTCGTGGCAATTCTTATATGTTAATAATAATAACACTAGTTTCCTTAGCAAGTCAACTGAGTTGGATTCACATGATACAATAAAATACAACTAATGCATTAAAACGTCATAGAATATCAATACATGTGATACCGTATTAATCGATTGTATTCTGCCGTGCCGTGTTTGTTGGCAGTTGTATAAACCCCACGGTATAAAGGAGTTACGGAATCTATTTGTTCTAGTTACCGGTAACGGGTACACATTTTCTTGTCTAATATTATATTTGGTATGCCTTTTGTCAGGCAGCAGATGATTTATCTATGTGTGCTGATATTAATGTTATCAAAATATTTCTGACGAAGGCTCTCTCGTCTTTCTTTTAGCGTATCCAGGTTAACGCGCCTAATACATGAAAAATACATTTTAATGCCATTTTTATAACATATGTATTGTCAGATAAATATTGGGGCAAGTCAATTGGCCATATAGGTTATGAATACTCTAGAACCGGTCGCATAACACTGACATATGCAGTGACCATATATGTCTGTGCAATCCCTGCACGCTTTAACTGATATAATATGTACACCTTCTCTTAGTGACTGGCTACAAATAGCAGTTGATGGAGGGGCGATACAATATGCATGATTTCGAATCAATATATTCCAACAATGCGTGATTACATCACCGTCTCCATTGGTGACAGTGGAGCGACAGGACGCGGCAGCGATGGACGTGGCGCGTCATGCTGACATCATGTTCTGGCTAATGTTGGTCTTCAACGTTTGTTGAACAAGGTAAGTTATGGATATCCCATAAAGTGATATATATTACAGTGTTGTAGGGAATTGTAGGGAACCGAAAGGCCATTTGTTGCTGATATGAACTAAAGCAAATGAACGCAACCATGTACATATTTAACTGCCTGCAGTCTATACGTCTATGGCGTTACATCCAAACGGGTCAGCCCCCGTGTACAAACCGGTCTTTCTAAGTCTTGAGCGGGTGTTGGAAATCATAAAAAGCTGGACTGTTCAATGACATGTGTAAATATCTTAATGAACTTGTTAATGACATTTCACCTTATATTACGTGTTGTGTTAACTCTGTAATTCCAACCAAACAAATCGCTGTTTTTCGCAACAATAAATTCGAATGTAAGACGGAACTGAAGATAAAACAAGTAAATATAAAATTAAATTCAGCAGACTTCATGGAACATCGCAGCTGCGACAATTTCTTGAGTGGTGCGATGACTCCTATTTAAAATGTAATATATGTAAGATTAATGTGTTAGTAATCGATTTAGGATAATACAACGTTCTGAAAAGTCAACAGATTGCAATTGTCACCAAGTACACATACCTACGGACAGTGTTTAGTAACAATCTGACATGGGTTGACAACAATGGACTCATTTTCAAGAAATAATTTACTTAGAAAATTAAGGTAATTTTCTTTTGACAAAACCAGTTACAATTTGTTTTACAAGTCTCTTATTGAGAGTGTCCTTTGTTATTTGCAGGTATTTCAACCTGTCCACTAAGAATAAGAACCCTTTACATAAGATTGCTTTATCTTTGTTAATGACAGTCGTGTTCTTTACTCCATGTTTGAGACTTTGCCATCTGGTCGCATATTCGTGGAGGTTACAATGTGAAGAAATGCACTCCACGTGTCATCCGAATAATTATTCTTTTCTAGACTTCGACGACATTAGCACATGATATGCTGTTACTGTATAATGTTATATCTTATCTTATATTAAGATACCTACCCTACGTTGCTCTACGTATTTGTACTCTATGACCGTTCAAGCTACACAGAATGCTAGTTTACATAACGAGGGACACACAACCGCTCGTACAAAGGCGAGCAGTTATACACATACGTCACATGAACCTTCCACACACATTGTTTGATTGATCGGTTAAATTATTTAGCAGTCACACAGTGCCACACAGTGCAAATGGATAATTGAAGTTTTCGACGAAATGAGCACAATATATTTTACTTCAATTATTTAGTTAGCTATAGGAACATAATTCAATCCCTATATTTGAGGTAGGTTAATGGCAAGGGGAGCGGCAAAGAGCCGGACTGTCGATCGAGAGGACGGTGATTCAATCTCACCTACTGCCGTTTCGAAACCTAGGCAATTTCGTTCAACACACATATGCATGTGTCTATCGAAAGAGACAATAAGAGCCGGTGGTCCCTTCTATCTGGTGTCTATGCCAGGGGAAATAAAAGATCACACACAGGGGTTAAATGTGTAACCTGTAGTGAATTCACTAATTCTAGAGAAGGACAACTCTTGCGTTAGCCCACGATTGGGCTGTTTGGAGGAAACCACCTAAGAACCTAATGGTGCTAAGAATCTCTGGATCAAAACGAGCCGTCTAAAGCGGCTACATTGACAGACGATAGCGACGTACAACGTCAATACACTACTAAGGGCTGAGTAGATACAAGAATTGGAAGACGAACTAACCATATTGGTATGATATGTGATTTGGATAAGAAAAGTGAGAAAAAGTAAGGAATGCATCACTACCTTACAAAGAGGTCACCTACAATGTCATTCTAATGCAAACTACGGCCAACCAGGAATACGCGTTCTCATAACCAAGAAACGCTAAGACAACACCGAACTTGTTCTGTGCATAACGAAGCACTAGAAATAGGAGATAGTACAAGTATAGGTACCAACACACTCAGAAGGAAAACGTAAACATCTTCTAAATATGTAGATGACGTCTTGATAAAACTAAACCATTACACGATAGTATAAGTCACTGCTCACGTACAACCTCTCGCGAAACGGCTACGGGTTCATTTCGACTAGAAATGGGAAACGAAGGAGGCGTCACTTCGTCAGAATGGGCAACATCAAGAAAGTACGAAATCATGAGTACCATGTTTCAGAATAAAGCAGGGAGGAGACGAACGTGGAAAAGTTCTAACGGAGCAGCAAAATTGACCGAAATTGAATACAACCAAATAAACAGACCAGACATCGTCACATACGTAACTGTCATCAATAAAGTCAACAAGGAAATTATTACCACAGAATGGGTATGTGCAATATCAAAGTTGAATTTAGAGCGGCAACGTAAATGTAAAATTTATGGAAAAGAGGCCACACAGATTTGATACTGCACACGTAGGATAAAAGAAGATCGAATTCCACCTGGAATTGAGAAATCAATTGGAGACACTATTGGAACTAGACGACATCGACACCAGTAGCCAAAGCAGCACATATATAATCCAACAAAATGCAAGAAGCGTAGCTAAAACAAACAACAAGCAACTGGAATCGAGGATATTGTCACCATCACGACCCGTTATGACGAAAGGTCGCGCGACCATAAACAACGAATTCAGTATGCAGAAACATGCACTACCGTAAATAAGAAAGCAAGAAGGACATCAAGAGATCATAAGAGAACCTATCATGGCGTCAAAGAGCTTAACGAATATCAGAACAATCAATGCGATTACACGCAGCATGAACGAACGCAATGGTGGTGATAATTTACGAAAAAGGAAATATGAAAAAATCACAATTATTACAGACACACACACACACACACACACACACACACACACACACACACATATATATATATATATATATATATATATATATATATATATATATATATATATATATATATATATTATATATATATATATATATATATATATATATGTGTGTGTGTGTGTGTGTGTGTTATAAGAAAAATACTCACGAAAGCACAATCGAAAAGACAGGAAGGCATCGTGTTTTCTACAACGAGCAGGTTTTCGATTCCCTGCAAACTCAAGCAGTATTGACCTCGCTTTAACAACACGGTTAAACGTTCTGTGCTTCAAACTCCTGAAAGGCATCTACACCAAGAGTTGGATGACAGTCCACCTACATAAAGAAAGCAACGTAGACTAGTACTACATACTACATAGGGAGACACCATATCGTCCAAGCTATTTACATCAATAGTCGAAAGCATATTCATAAAACTGACTGAGACACAAGGAAGACGGATAATATCTTAGTCATCTTCTTTTAACGTTTTAGACCAATCGCTGTCATCAAATTGTGAAGAAATTCAACAAGATGTCGGATACAATAAAGATGGAGTCTACACCATCTACCCGAGAGATATGCCACTGTCAGTCTACTGTGATCTCACTACAGACAGCGGAGGATGGACGGTAAGAAAGCTTGTAGGCGATTTACGGCTTATCTTGAGTCGAGCACTGTGGGTGAGTGTAATCGTTTGTATAGTCATTTAATATTTCGTCTTCACGTGTAAGTTCGCCCCCATATTCCGCCCGGTACGTTGGGTTCTTATGAGTGTTTGTTTATTTTTATGTTTATTTCTCTTCGTTTGTTTATTTATTTTTTGGATGAGTGATTGCTGAGTGGGAGATTGAATGAGTGATAGTCGGAGTCGGTCGGTCGGTCGGTCGGTCGGTCGGTCGGTCGGTCGGTCGGTCGGTCGGTCGGTCGGTCGGTCGGTCGGTCGGTCGGTCGGTCGGTCGGTCGGTCGGTCGGTCGGTCGGTCGGTCGGTCGGTCGGTCGGTCGGTCGGTCGGTCGGTCGGTCGGTCGGTCGGTCGGTCGGTCGGTCGGTCGGTCGGTCGGTCGGTCGGTCTGCGTATTCATGTGAATACAACACTGTCGGAGAGCAGACATACTGTGTAACATTTGGTATAAATATTGTTGTCGAGCCTAATTTCTTTTGGTGTGTGAACAAGCATTTGCTCATTAACTGTGATTATAATTATTCGTATTTTTAAGGACCACACTGGAAATAATTGTACTCTGATGTGTTTTCATGTGTTTTGCATCTTAATACATCTGTTTTCATGTGTACACTTTTTCCCAAATAAACTCTAAACATTTTTACATGGACTAAACTGTTGGACAGTTATCCCGTATTTGTTGCTTTTCTCTCGACTTTGAACAGTGTATTTCGTTTATATTCATTATTTATTCATGTAAACATTATTTGAGCCGTAGGCGAAATACTTGAGAAAATACGCTACATTGCATATAGTGTACTTTCCACATTTTCGGTAATATAACTCCTGTATGAATTCCTAGGTAGGTACAACATATTACATATGTCTATGTATAACTTATACTTGTAGTTTTGTATGTTATAGTGCAGACATTCAAAATGAAATAACCTTAATTCAATTTATGCCAAGACGAAATAGTAATAAAAAGAGAGTAATGTAATTAAACAATGTGTGAAAAGCAATCTCAGTTACAGACTGCGATACAGATTGCGGTGTACATTTACAACACAATGTCGCAGGTTCTCATTTGTGTCTTGTTGAACATACTCCGGTGGGTCACAGGTATTCCAAAGACGAGTTAACGGCTCAGTTGACTTCTACCGCGACTGGAACGACTACAAGACCGGCTTTAGTTCTGTGAATGGCGAGTTTTGGTTGGGAAACGACCACATCCACTCGCTGACAAGCAACGAGAGCTACGTTTTAAGGATTGACATAGAGGCCTTCAACGGCGAGACGAGATTCGCTGAATATGTTGGCTTCTCGATCGACGACGAATCGACCAATTACACCCTGCGATTTACGGCTTATCTTGAGTCGAGCACTGCGGGTGAGTGTAATCGTTTGTATAATCATTTAATATTTCGTCTTCACGTGTAAGTTGAACTGATGACGTATATTTTAGATATTTAGGTTTTACCAAAAATAATGTTGTTTTTGATGCGCCACTGAACAGAAGTATATTCCGTATATACGGCGCTTTACAAATAAAATTATTAGTATTATTATTACATTATAAGTGTTTGTGTGTGCGTGCGTGCGTGCGTGTGTGTATATATGAGTCTGTGTGTATGTGTGTGTGCGTGTGTGCGTATGCGTGTGTGTGTGCGCGCGTGTGTGGGTGTTTGTGCGTGTATGTGAGATTATTTATGGAAATGTTAGGGAGAGAGTGAGTGCATGTGTGTGTTTGTGGGAGTGTATGTGTCTATGTGTGTGTTCTGTGTGTGTGTTTGTGTGCGTGGTGCGTGGTGCGTGGTGCGTGGTGCGTGGTGCGTGGTGCGTGGTGCGTGGTGCGTGGTGCGTGGTGCGTGGTGCGTGGTGCCTTGAGCGTGGTGCGTGGTGCGTGGTGCGTGGTGCGTGGTGCTTGGTGCGTGGTGCGTGGTGCGTGGTGCGTGGTGCGTGGTGCGTGGTGCGTGGTGCGTAATGCGTGTTTGATTGTGATTACATGCTTGTGAACGTTGGTTATTCCTGCTTTCAGTCGATTCCCTCTCAATCCACAAAGACATGCCGTTTAGTACCAAAGACGCGGACCATGATTCAGCTAGTCTTTCTTGTTCTATTCATTGCCACGGTGCATGGTGGTATACCAATTGTCAACTTTCGAACCTGAACGGAAAGTATTACAATTATGCTAAACAGTCCGACGATGGAGTTGGCTGGAACTACTGGACGACAGCGTCGCTTAAGACTGTTACGATGAAAATGCGATCAGCAATGTTTCCAGGTCAGCAATATCACGAGTCCATATTGAAGTTACAAAGTAGTAAATGGTGCACTCATTTGTCAGTTTGATCACTCGCACGTACATTTGTTTGTTGGATTATTCTTTGGTTCGTCCGCCCGTCCCTCCTTCCGTCGTCCGTCCGTCCGTCCGTTCGTTCGTTCGTTTCTTTTTTCGTTGTTGCTTAGCTTTTCTGTTCTCTTTTTCATGATTTCTTCCTTCCGTAGACTGAAATATATTGTAGCTGTGACAATGCGATGATCAGGCCCAATATTGGGAAGGTACTGTACCTTTCAGATTCATCACACTATGGCTCTATTTTATGTTGACAAAGATATAGTCAAGCTGTCGTTTTCGTAATCTATAAGTGTCCAGCGCTTTCCAATTGTCTTGCCGTATCAGGTGGCATTCTTCAGTCGAAGCCGTGCGTTGAAGTATCGTACTAACAGCAACATGATATGCACTGATTTCGACACGAGCGCCTTCACACGTCATTGTTGTGAACCGCTACGCTATCTACTTCAGCAGACAATATGTGACGATAATACTTATAGCGGGAATGCTGCTGAAGTTGGCAATCACTATTCGTCTACTGTGAATTGTAATATTCTCTAGGGCTCCCTTGTTCCATGTGTTAATCATAATGTGTAATCCTCCCTCTATTGCTCTGGTAGTTGCATTTCTCGAGGCTGTGGGCGATAACTCGTAGAAAGCCTAAAACATCGTAACGTTACGCTAGTTGCGTTGTCGCGCTTACATTTTTCCGGGCGTTAAAAACGTTCCGGTTGACGTTTCTGCGCATGCGCAATAAATGTAAAATCATCAATGTCCAGCGAAACAACAAAGCATTTTCGGTATAAATGCCACGAGCTGTTCGCTAACTAACCTGTGTCATGGTGATTACTGTGCAGAGTTTCTTAAAAAATTAATGTTCAACGCAATAAAATATTACGTTTTTTATAAATCACTGTCACGGATTATGGCGCACTACTGTCACGTGATTTACGCTTGCTATCAAAATATGCCTCAAAACGTGTTTGCCTCGTGTTAATTTGCGACAAATAACTTTGCTGAGAGGTTATGTACATCCTAACGAACAACCCGTAATATTTATACCATAAATGCTTTGTCTTTTCGCTGCACATTGATGATTTCACATATATCGCATATATGCGCAGAAACGTCAACCGAAACGTTTTTAACGCCCGGAAAAATGTAAGCGCTACAGCGTTTCACGAGTCTGCTCCATAGTTGCACTTAGACTGCGCCATATACGCAGTAGGCATAACTTTACCCTAGATGAAATACATACGCGATGCTCCCCAAGTTCGTTGATGCTCCCGACATGCCCACTCTCAACTCTTTTTTTTAATGTTTACACTGGATATCCTTTACATTACCATAGCTTGTCATTTGCTATACGAACGGCAAAGGCGGCAGCTAAAGTGAAAAATGATGTCAACAGACACCACAAATACAGGGATTCTCCACCGCGACCTAATTAGGTCAATTCTACGACGATTTGTTTACGCGAATGGTAAATTGGTCTCATGAAACTGGCTGTAAGCTACACTGAATAGTCGCTGTTAGCGGCGACCAGTGGACCGCATAATGGCTCGTAAAGTTACGCGGCTTTATGAAACCGGCCAACTCATTCTTTCTCCATATTCTTCACCATTTCTTCTCTGAACTTGGGGGATGGTAAGGTTCTAACATTCAATGTTGATAGTTGTTTACATTTTACTAGCTTCTCTCATTTACATCCACTGTTGGCTAACTTACATCATCCTTGTGGCATTAGTCGTATGTTGTCTCATCGAGATTAAGTGGACGTGCGTTATAGCCATATTATTGTTTATCTTAGCTTTATTCGTTGGGGGCTCCACACCCGTAGCACGTCTCTTACCTTTACGTATTGCGGGACATGGTGTACATAATTTGTATTTACGTTTTGCATTTGTTGTTTTTATCAAGACGAATGCGATAGCAACCCATGTCAGAATGACGGCTCCTGCAGTGACGACGTAAACAAGTTCAGTTGCACTTGTGCAGGTGGATTCGAAGGCGTCACCTGTCAGACTGGTAGGTCACTGTCTTTCCGACTCCAACGTCTTAATACTGTAATAATGACGTGTCATGTGGCCGACGCCTATCAGCGATAAGCGAACACAATTTAAACACAGGCTACCAGTCTTCAATGAAGGATGTACCAATCATACACTTTGAAGAGAACTGGCATAGGAGAACATTCCGGTCTTGCTTCAGCTTGTGTCACATTATGTAAGTCATGTTACTCGACTGTAACATTCAGTCCGCTGAAGTAAGCTGTGAGATGCAGCCGAATATACTGGAAAAACAAAAAAGTTTCTTGATCAGAAAAGTTTACTTCAAATATCGGTTTAGAAAGACGCCAGTAAACTTTTTTTTTCATTTACTATTATGATTTCCACCAAACCTCTTGGTTACTTGTTTATATGTTGAAAATATTGTATATACAATAAAGGATTGTGTAATTATTAATTGTTGGGATTGTCGGGAATATACAAGTTACTTACGTAATTAATTACGTACTTACTTGATATGTTTTCTTTCGCATTTGTATTGTTTTAGATATCGACGAATGCGCCAGCAACCCATGTCAAAATGGCGGTTCCTGCAGTGACGAAGTGAACAAGTTCAGTTGCACTTGTGCAGGTGGATTCGAGGGCGTCACCTGTCAGACTGGTAGGTCACTGTCTTTCCGACTCCAACGTCATAAATACTGTAGTAATAACGTGTCATGTGGCCGACGCCTATCAGCGATAAGCGAACACAATTTAAACACAGGCTACCAGTCTTCAATGAAGGATGTACCAATCATACACTTTGAAGAGAACTGGCATAGAAGAACATTCAAACAGGTCATTAACATACACAGTGAGTTAGCCGTCACTAATCAGAGACATTGGCAAAGAACTTCAGCCGGTCATGCTTCAGCTTGTGTCACATTATGTAAGTCATGATACTCGACTGTAACATTCAGTCCGCTGAAGCAAGCTGTGATATGCAAATACGGGAAAACCAAAAAAGTTTCTTGATCACAAAAGTTTTCTTCAAATATCGGTTTAGAAAGACGTCAGTATACTTTTTTGTTTTTTCCAATTACTATTATGATTTCTACCAAACCTCTTGGTTACTTGTTTATATGTTGAAAATGTTGTATTTACAATAAGGGATTGTGTAATTATTAATTGTTGGGATTGTCGGGAATATACAAGTTACTTACGTAATTAATTACGTACTTACTTGATATGTTTTCTTTCGCATTTGTATTGTTAAAGATATCGACGAATGCGCCAGCAGCCCATGTCAAAATGGCGGTTCCTGCAGTGACGAAGTGAACAAGTTCAGTTGCACTTGTGCAGGTGGATTCGAGGGCGTCACCTGTCAGACTGGTAGGTCACTGTCTTTCCGACTCCAACGTCATAAATACTGTAGTAAAGACGTGTCATGTGGCCGACGCCTATCAGCGATAAGCGAACACAATTTAAACACAAGCTACCAATCTTCAATGAAGGATGTACCAATCCTACAGTTTGAAGAGAACTGCCATAGGAGAGCATTCAAACAGGTCATTAACATACACAGTGAGTTAGCCGTCACTAATCAGAGACATTGGCAAAGAACTTCAGCCGGTCATGCTTCAGCTTGTGTCACATTATGTAAGTCATGATACTCGACTGTAACATTCAGTCTGCTGAAGCAAGCTGTGAGATGCAGCCGAATATACGAATATACGGGAAAACCAAAAAAGTTTCTTGATCAGAAAAGTTTACTTCAAATATCGGTTTAGAAAGACGTCAGTATACGTTTTTGTTTTTTCCATTTACTATTATGATTTCCACCAAACCTCTTGGTTACTTGTTTATATGTTGAAAATGTTGTATTTACCATAAGGGATTGTGTAATTATTAATTGTTGGGATTGTCGGGAATATACAATTACTTACTTAATTAATTACGTACTTACTTGGTATGTTTTCTTTCGCATTTGTATTGTTAAAGATATCGACGAATGCGCCATATATATGTACTATTCAGCTTCTCTGGATATGTTTCAGTTTCAACAAAATTTTGTAATTCATTCCTTACAAACGTTGCCTTGTTCCAGCTCACCCCTTTCTCGACCCTCCCGTCAAGATGGAACTGATGAGGCGTCTCAACGACGCCAACACCGACACATGTCTGTCGCTGTCTTCTTCGGACATGTACACGTTCTCGGCGCTCTCTGAGCGCTGGAGTCTGCCGCCTCGAGAAATGTGCTGGTTCGAGGGACTCGTCATCCAGGCACAAGTCCCGGACCAACTGAAGGTGTCATTCACGGTCAGAATCACCGGACACGGGCTCGTGTGCGACAGCTCCTATATCACAGTGATGATCCGACGCAAGAAGTCCTCACCCTGTCCTACCGCCGGGGAATATTACGAGTGCACACTGAGTGTCATTGACCACGGGGGTCTGACGACGTGCGTGGCGAAGTGTCTCTGTGACGGGAAGGACTGCAAGCACGCGATCATCCACATCCCGGAGATGCACGAGGATTGGAAGATATGTGAAATCACCGTAGAGTAAGAGGTGTTTGAAATAAAAATGGCGGTGGTAGTTAGGGTCGACTACGGTCATAACTACTTATGCTATTAATATTTCACAGCACAAGTTACCGAGACGACTGGTGTTGCTGCACTTCTGTTAGTAAACATGTGTTGTTAAAGTGTTTGGCAATGGTACTTACATACATGAATAATATCAAGAATCTGCGATTGTGGCCGTTGGCGTATTAACCATTCATGAATAATTATCTCAAGCAATATTAGACGTTTTGTAATAATAAGGCTGCAATGCCATAGAATGGTCGCTTTCGTATGAATCAATAATTTATCAAGTATAATTCACAACTATAATTAGTAGTATAAATTACAAGCAATAAGAATATAATTGTCTTTAAAAGACTCAGATGGATGGGAAATAATGGCGATATCGAGGGAGGGATGGAGGGATGGAGGGATGGAGGGATGGAGGGAGAAAGGCAGGAAGTGATGGAAGGAGGGATGGAGGTAGTTAGATATGGAGGGAGGGAGGGGAGAGAGGGAAGGAGGGAAGGAGGGAGGAATGGAGGAAGGGATGGATGGAGGAAAGGCGGAGTTAGTGAGCGCGGAAGGGAAGGCGGAAGGAAATGACGGAGGGACGGCAGGAGAGAGAGGAGGGACGGAGAGGGAAGTGTGGGATGAAGTGAGGGAGGGAGGCAGGGAGGGAGTGAGGAAGGTATGGAGAACGGGATTGAGGGAGGGAAGGAGGGAGGGACAAATGGAGGGAGGGAGGGCGGGAGTGTGGGATAAGGGAGAGAGGGCGGGAGTGATGGCTGTAGGGAGGGATGGAGTAAGGGACGGAAAAAGGGTTGAAGAGAGGGACGATAGGGAGGGAGGGAGGGATAAAGAAAGGGAAGGACTGAGGCAGGGAGGGCGGGCGGGAGGGAGATATGACGGGAGGAAGTGAGGAAGGGAGAGACGGAAGAAATGAGGAGTGATAAGTAATGAAGGACAGGGGAGAGAGGGAGGGAAGGAGGGTGGGAGGGAGGTAGTGAGGGCGGGAGGGAGGGAGGGAGGGATGAGGGAGGAAACGAGGGACGGAAGGAGGAACGGGGGAAGACAGGGACGGAGGGACAGAATAGGAGGTAGGGAGGTAGGGATACGGACGGAGGGAGGGATGAATGGAGGTAGGGAGGGATGGGATGGATGGAGGGAATGAGGGAGGAAGGAAGGACGGGCGGACGCGCGCACACAGGCACGCACGGACGGACGGACAGACGGACGAACGGGCGGACTGGACTAGACTGGATTGGACTGGACGGGACTGGACTGGACTGGACTGGACTGGACGGGACGGGACGGGACGGGACGGGACGGGACGGGACGGGACGGACGGGACGGGAAGGGAAGGGAAGGGAAGGGAAGGGAAGGGAAGGGAAGGGAAGGGAAGGGAAGGGAAGGGAAAGGCAGGACGGGATACGGACTGGATGGGACGGACTGGACGGACGGAATGGCGCTAGGGAGTGATGGAATTTATGAGGAATGGGAGACTGATGAACACATTGTTGGCTAAACGGAAGAGATAGTAAAAACATGGGATAGAAGATGTGGTAACGAAAGACTTAGAGGGAAAGGAAGGTTGGTCAGAAGGAACAAGGGAATATTTATGGAGGACTGATGGAGGAAGGCAGGAAATGATGAAGAGTGGTATAGATGAAAGGAGGGAACGGAAAATAATATATGGTGAATTGTAGAAGTGAAATGACGTTTAAGTCATTCGACGTTTGTGAAATATGTTGCTGCTAGTAAACGAACCAAATATTACGTTGCAGTCGACTGGGACCATTAACGTAGCCAACGAATTGGACGAGGGCGGTGTTTGGTTCTTGGGAATAATTAATTAGCGCAGCCTACACATTATTTTTGTTTCTTTGTTAAAGATAACATGTTTTTGTTCAAAACACAAATTTCTTCGACTTGTTTCCTTGTTTTTATTTCTGCTTTTATCAAGTCTACAGCCCAGGACGGTCTTCGGGCTTTGGAATAATTAATTTCCTAATCTTATTCTGCCAATTCCGAGTACCATATTTTCATAGTACAGACAGCGGGTCATCTGGACTAGTTTAGAATTTCCGCTACACCGAGTGACGTGTGTACTTGTGCTTGGTTTGTTTCTAGGGTACTGCTTTCTTCTTACGTGTAGCGGAAATCTGTGTGTTCAACTCTTGTTGAGGGAACGTTTTAGCCTGTGCATGTTAATCCGGCCAGAAATGCTTGCGGTATTTGTATGTACCAATCAAGTAAGGTTTGCCGTTAAATGTAATCATCAGTGAAGCAGATGTGTGCTATGCCTATTTACATAGTTGTGTTTAAAAAGCAATGTGTGTGGTTGTTTTTGCTGTTGCTGTGTCAATTGTTGTTGCCATTTTTATCAAATAGCTCATATGATTACGTGAGTTGCTTCCGTATGTATCTAATTGCTACGATTAATCGTTATTGCAGATATTTCATAGCTCCTGAGTATTGGGAAATCGAAACAAAATGGGAGAACACATGATAGAAGTAAACATGCATAACAGTCGCTGGGTGACTAACTGAATATTTATTTGCAGAAGGAAATACCCCAATAACATATCTTGTTTCCTACGTATTATAAATTCGTCTTTCTCACTTCTTCGATAGTCATATTTGCCTCTATGTATACTAGCATTAAATTGTTCTGTAACATCATCACATAGAAGAATGTTTTAGCATAGAGAAATAAACCTGAGTCAAATATAAAAAAGTTCTCCTTGTTCGTGTTATATGGCGAACACATTAAATAAAACACAACTACAGATTGCATTGCAATGCCATTCACGGTTATCCTAAATCCATGCGTCTGGATCAATACGGATACACATTTTGAACGCGACTTGTACTTGTGTGCTAATAATGATTTGGTCATGTGACCTTCAACATGAAGAGCCGTTCCTTGTCTGCATTGTTAATACAATTGTCACGTGTGTCGACGACATATTTCCTTGACACTATTTATCACATATTTATAATTTGCCAACACATTCGTCATGGTCTGCGTTGTATAAGGGATCATTCTTCGTATCGACGAGACATGTTTGCGGTGCTATTGGTTACTTTTTAATTAGTTGTTCTTAGCAGTCCTCACACCATGAATAGCACCAGTATATACAGAGTTTGTCGTGACAACGTCATGTGTGTTTTGTGGTAATTGTTGTTGCAATTCTTATTTTGATTCTTAAATGGTATTCTGAAGGGACTCTTTTATCGTCTTGAGCTGCATGTACTCTACGTTTTTAGTTAGGCGTGTTATCAGTATTATTTTATTTAAGTCTACCTATATTTCACTACAAATGTGTTTTATTATAGCACTGACAACATACTGACACAACTAACTACGATTACCCAGAATTTTAGTTTGCGCTCCGTCTACTTTGTTTGTTTAAATTAGGAATAACATGAAAATAACATGAAATTTCTGTCAGAAACAAAATACATTGTATGACACTATTCTGTACTAAATAACTTAAACTATGCATTTAGTTGGTTTTAAGAGGATAGTCTAAGGTAACTTTACTGTACTTAAGCTATGTTTGAATACAATTGCAACAACTACGTTCGTGTTTTTCTGTCATTATTGTGATGGCGATATAAATATCGCATTGGCATGCTTTACATGGGGGGATAACACCCCTTCATGGTGGATAACACTCTTTCATTGCAATGAAGGGGTGTTATATTGTGTCACCGACGTCACGGGCTTTAACACATGTAAAATACCCGCAAAATAATCGCCCTGTCGTGAAAATATTGTTGTAGATACAACACACTTGATAAAACAATTGTTTCTAAATATTAGATGATTCGCTCCATCTCATATACAACGATATGTCTCGTCTGTTGGCGGGACACAGTTCGCCGAAACACACCTCACTGCGAGATCCACGATATACAGAGTATATGAGAGTATTCCTGCTCACGAAAACCAGGAAAGGAGAGCTAGTTGACACGTCAGTCCAAGTGGGAATGTATGTGTAGTACGACCGTATACTCTTATCTGAAATAGAAAACAACATCGTGCAGCAGTGCGATGACGTGAACGCTGTTTGTCCGCCATAAATGAAGAAATAATTGTTCACTACAACTGCAATGGATAACGTTAACCACCAAACGAGCTGGACGTCTTCGCAAAACTCGTTCCGTGAGAGAGGACTTTCACAGTTGAGCACAGGATAAAGGCAACATGTTGGATCGCCCGCCGCGTGGCGAAGGAGCCGTCGTCAGCATTGGCGGTGGCTGGTCAAATCAGTTGTTGCAGAATTGCAGTTTTCATATACAAATGTCCCCCACTTCTAACAGAACGAATGTCATCGTCAATTCCAAAACATTGCCTCACAATGGACATAGACACCAACCCAAGGGAGACCGGATTGCCTGCAGTGGAGCAGTACTGGTTAGAACTCATGGAACGAGTGAGTTTACGAGATTGCACAGACGTCAGTGGCATGGGCTGCGTACCACGTCAGTAAACTCAAAGTGCGCGTGGAAGATGTGAAGTCATCCGTTTCCGCCTCGTTGCCAAAGTTGTACAACGAAGCTTCTTCTCTACCAATGTTTCGTCACGGTATGGATATAATCTAGAGAGTCGTCAGCATTCTGAACCATTACCAGGCACTTGGTGTCCCCATGGACCAGCCGTTGTGTGTTCTTGCGATGCAGCTTCAGTAGACTTGGTCATACATTTACGGAGAGAGCTCTATGACATGCAAACAGCTAATACCCATTATAAATATGTATTCATGTAATCGTTGTCTTCAAGCTTTAAAATGAATACTTGCAATCCAATGTGTCTACATCTATTATAAGGGTGATAATTGTTTTGCTAGATATGCGCGGAAATAGTATTAATTATATACCCAACTGTACTTCCCCACATGCACATTACGTGGCGGCGCAGCAGGATTTGTATCGGCAGGATATCTGACTACACCGTTTCGCGAAATGACACAACGCCATCTGGAGGACAGATTTGACATCCGGAAGAGGGCACCACTCAAGAAATCGCATGCGCTGGTGCCTCCGTTAATTAAAGTTGCATTTAGTAATAAGTAGGTAGGTCAAGCGTTGTTACGATACTTTCGAATAATACTCATAATTCCCATCTAGGAAAAACTTGCGTTTGAAATATATGCCAAAAAGTCGTCTTTTTGATAAACAACTGTTATTACATGTTTTTTTATTAAGGACTTTTAATCATTAAAAGTGGGCTCCAAAATTGCCCTGTTTTAAAGCAATGTTCCCATAGTTTAGCGTTAAAAATCATGCATCGGATTGTCAGAGCTCCGCTCTTTCTATCGGCTGTGACACCAATAATGACACTACTTCGCTATCTCATCGTATTGTAACCTTTTTTTTGGAAACCCGATATGACAAGAGTGATATCTGATTTCTCATTTGAACAAGAAATCAATGCAGTTGCCATGACCACCCTCAATCTGATGCCTCATCAGAAGCTGTTTATAGATGCTAATGAACTGGCTCACCCGTAAGCTCGAAGCCACTGGTGTGGTGGTGATTCATCCACAAGCCAATTTCCCATTCATTACTGGAGCCAACTGGAGCTCACCCGTAAGCTCGGACTGCTGGAGAGGTGTTGACTCACCCATAAGTCTTCGTTATACATCAATGAGCCGCTGGAGTGGTGTTAAGTCACCCGTAAGCCACGTCAAATCATCATATGCTGTATCACGTGTACTATCGAAATAAAGGTTGTGTGCAATCGTTGATTCTCGTTTGTTGTGTTTTCATTTCCTATATAGTTACATACACACTCACGCAAACATATTGTAGACCAAAAACATACCGAAGGCATACACACACACACACACACACACACACACACACACACACACACACACACACACACACACACACACACACACAACAAAACAGTGTTTATCGCGTTTATCGTTTAGGTTATCAAATGCAACATACTCACACGCACAAGCATGCACACACTACACTTACACTACCCGTCGTAAACACGCGCTCACATGCATATAACGAGCACACGATTAGTCCCTAGACGTCACCACACAAAACGAATGAACGAATATGTAGAATAGAAAACGCGATTGGGATACGAAACCGGATACGATGTCCTTGAGCGAAAGCGGAAGTCACGCGACCGGAACAAAACAACGGTCAGCTATGCATACCAGAACAAAGCAATCGGAAATCGAGCGACAGCGGAAGTCACGCGACCGGAACAAAACAACGGCTAGCTATGCATACCAGAACAAAGCGACCGGAAATAGTTTTCGATCAAGTGATCTTCAACAACCAATCAACGACCAACAAGGTAAACCGGATGTAGTCATAAACCAATCAGCGGTCGGGAAAATAAACCAGAAATCGAGCGAAAGCGGAAGTCACGCGACCGGAACAAAACAACGGCTAGCTATATACACCAGAACAAAGCAACCGAAACTAATTCGCGATCAACTGATCTTCAACAACCAATCAACGACCAACAATATCAACCGGATATACTCATAAACCAATCAGCGGTCGGGAAAATAAACCGCAAATCAAGCGGAAGTCACACGTGATCACAAGTCCGGAAGTCACGTGACCGGAATCAAAATGGCGGATCATGGCTCCTCAAAAGCGTAGTCAACTGCACACCTATACTACTACTATATATTTGATATGACTGCCCTTGGCAAACAATTCTATAGAAAACTATAGATTTTCTATAGATTTTCTATAGATTTCTATAGAATTCTATAGAATTTTACAGTTTTCTATAGAATTCTACAGATTTTTTTTAGATTTTGTGTGGCCTAAAGTTTTCTATATCATTTTATAGATTTTTCTATAGTTTTCTAAAGAATTCTATATATTTTTCTATAGATTGTATGGAGTCTATAGTTTTCTATAGAATTCTATAGGAAACTATACATTTTCTATAGAATTCACGGGGTCTGTAGTTTTCTAAAGAATATTTTATAGAAAACTATAGATTTTTCTATAGATTTTACAGGGCCTATGGTTTTCTATAGAAAACTATAGATTTTTCTATTGATTTTATTAGAAAACTATAGATTTTTCTGAAGATTTTACATGGCTTATAGTTTTCTACAGAAATTTTTAGATTTTTCTATAGTTTTCTATAGAATTCTATATATGTTTCTATAGACTTTATGGGATCTACAGTTTTCTGTAAAATTATATAGGAAACTATAGATTTTCTATAGCATGCAAGGGGTCTATAATTTTCTAAAGAATATTTTATATAAAAACTATAGATTTTTCTATAGATGTTATGGGGCCTATAGTTTTCTACAGAAAACTATAGATTTTTCTATTGATTTTATGGGGCCTATAGTTTTCTATAGAACACTATAGATTTTTCTAAAGATTTTACAGGGCCTATAGTTATCTACAGAAATGTATAGCTTTTCTATTGTTTTCTATAGAATTCTATAGATTTTTCTACATATTTTAATAATCTATCGTTTTCTATAGGAAACTATAGATTTTCTATAAATGTCATGGGGTCTATAGGTTTATAAAGAATATTTTATAGAAAACTATAGATTTGTCTATAGACGTTATGGGGCCTATAGTTTTCTACAGAAAAGTGTAGATTTTTTAGAATTTAGAGGGCCTATGGTTTTCTACTGTTATGGGGTCTATAGTTTTCTGTAAAAGTATATAGGAAACTATACACTTTCCATAGCATGCAAGAAGTCTATAGTTTTCTAAAGAATATTTTATAGAAAAACTATAGATTTTTCTATAGATGTTTTGGGGCCTATAATTTTCTATAGAAACTTTCTATAGAAAAGTATAGATTTTTATTGAAAACTATAAATTATTCTATAGATTTTATATGGCCTATAGTTTTCGATTGAATTCTGCAGACTTTTCTATAGATTTTACAGGGCCTATAGTTTTCTATTGAATTCTGCAGACTTTTCTATAGATTTTACAGAGCTTATAGTTTTCTCTATAATTTTATACATTTTTCTATTGTTTTATAAAACATTCTATAGATTTTTCTACATATTTTAATAGTCTATCGTTTTCTATAGGAAACTATAGATTTTCTATAAATGTCATGGGGTCTATAGGTTTATAAAGAATATTTTATAGAAAACTATAGATTTGTCTATAGACTTTATGGGGCCTATAGTTTTCTACAGAAAAGTGTAGATTTTTTAGAATTTAGAGGGCCTATGGTTTTCTACTGTACATTGTCATTTTCATAGTTATAGCTAGTCAGAAAGTAAAATGAAAGATCGATCGCCATGTATATAATATTAATATAAATACATGAATAACAAATAATGCAGTCAGTCCAACAGCATAGTTACTTAAATACTTACTGACGTCTCGTGATATTATGTTTAAACCATAGATATCAAGAATGTAATTAAGTTGTAATTAAGCTATTCCCAATTAATATAATGTTAATTACCTTATTTTCTGTGTATATTATATACATATTGTTTTATAATAATTGTTTCTAACCAAAATCACATAATCGTATATGGATTGAATAGACTATTGCCTATTGTTTTTTCCAGATATATCAGTCAATTATAACGTTGTGCAGTTTCGAAATAAAATATGCACCCACAGGCCACTATGACTATGTATTGAGATGAACGATAGAATACGAGTTAAACATAATAACGACCGTAGCCGTAGGACCTAGCTCGATCCAGCTATGAACATTGCAAGAGTTGACTGGCATAAAATTATACATAAAATTGACTAAAAAGTTAAACTACAATATATACATACGTACGGTATTTATACTGGCATAATATAGTTCATATTTAAATTAATCTCAAAATATCAATTCACAACGCACACTAATAATCACGCCGAAAAAACCCAGCGATTCCCCATTTCATAGGCAGTTGACGAATAACTGTCGCGCTTACATTTTTCCGGTCGTTAAAAATGTTCCGATTGACGTTTCTGCGCATGCGCAATAAATGTAAAATCATCAATGTCCACCAAAACAACAAAGCATTTTCGGTATAAATGCCACGAACTGTGCGTTAACTTTCCTGTGATGATTACTGTGAAGAGTTTCTTAAAATGTCGTTCAATGCAATAAAATATTACGATTTTTATAAATCACTGTCACGGATTATAGCGCACTACTGTCACGTGATTTACGCTTGCTATCCAAATATGCCCCAAAACTTGTTTGCCTCGTGTTAGTTTGCTGAGAGGTTATATTCATCCTAACGAACAACCCGTAGTATTTGCATGCGCATAAACGTCAATCGGAACGTTTATAACGCCGGAAGCCGTAAGTGACTGTGTACACATTTAAGCATTTTCTTAGCCTTAGGTACAGATTCCTTGTAAGGGCCACCCCTTATAATAATCTGACAAAACGTTAACATGCCGCCAAATGGAAAATCCACTGCGTGGAAATGGGAACTTAACGGTCACTTCTCGCTACTTCAGAAGCTGCTCATTATAAACAGCAATAACATTACGCAGAAATTGAAAAGTAATATTATATCCAAGCACAATGACAGATACTCCAGACGGACTCAAACAATTTGAAATGCTAAATTATTTACACCTATACAAATACAGTGAGAATTTATTTTAATACTTTTAAAATTCATTTTAACTTTCATAATACAATAAATGCAATATAGCTCAAACAAAAGCAAATGTATTATCGATAAATTAGTTTTTCAACATAATCGCTGTGATGTAGTGAACAACCACGGTGAGACAGAGGGCTTATTGATTGTACGACCATAACACTAAAAATAATCCAATGGTGCTAAATTGTCTGATTAATATTAATTATCTAATATGAAATTGATAACCCTAATTTCATATGCATTAATATCTACTAGTATAATAGCTACTACTGTTATTTGTGTACAGCTACATGGCTAAATAAATACAACAACCTCTTCAATCAATCCTTTTCACACCCGTATGGCAATGAGGACACACCCTTCATCCATGACATCACTGAGAAGAACTTAACATATATGGGTTCAATTGGGTTATCCAATTAACAAGCCGCACTTTTAAGCGGGTTGTTTCATGTTTGAACCAAATCCATTGTAATGTGGCTTGTTTAATTACAGATACTTGCCATGAACAAAGGGCTCATAAATCTGAGGCAAACTTCCCTTACCATGGAAAATAATGAATTAGCAGGTTGGTGCCCATAAGTCATAAATATTGTCGCGCATTTATTGCCGAAACTACTGTGTGAAGTAAATTTATCCATCAAAATCGTCTAAATAACTAAATAATATAATAGCAGAGCGTCAAATTTATCTGAAATAATTACTGGGTCGACATTTGTTCACTGAAAATATCGCCAACCGGACGCGCATGCACATCACCATCAATATCTTTCTGCTCTGGCAATAAGACTTTTTTCCGCCCTTATTGCCAGAGCAGCTCTGCGGATCAATATTAAATTATCGCAATTTCCCCGCCACGATCGCCTAAATCAGTCAAAAAACGATACCAGGGCGTCATGTGTATCTGAAACAATTACTATGTCGACATGTGTTCGCTAAACATATCGCCAACCGGACGCGCATGCACATTACCATCAATCGATTTCTGGTCTGGCAATAAGAATTTGTTTTGTCCTTATTGCCAGAGCTGCTCTGATATTTGCCCTGAACATCCGCTAGAGGCGCATCGTTTCCTGCTCTGGCAATAAGATTTTTTCTGCCCTTATTGCCAGAGCAGCTCTGCGGATCGATATTATCGCAATTTCCCCGCCACGATCGCCTAAATCAGTCAAAAAGCGATACCAGGGCGTCATGTGTATCTGAAACAATTACTATGTCGACATGTGTTCGCTAAACATATCGCCAACCGGACGCGCATGCACATCACCATCAATCCATTTCTGCTCTGGCAATAAGAATTTTTTTCGCGCTTATTGCCAGAGCAGTTCTGGCAATAAGCGCGAAAAAATCCTTATTACCAGAGCAGCTCTGGCGATAGTCTAAGCCTTTCTCATATCGTTGGCGTTTTCATAAGGTTTGTTGTTTTCCGTATTTGCGCATTGAAGTGTCCCATTATTATTGTATAGTGGTTTGGTTTCTCCAAAGTGTCATCCACGTCATTGTAGAAGGTATTGATATCTTCTTCTGAGTATGATTTCAGTGCACTATCTTCAGTTTGTAGCGCCTTATGCACAGAACAAGTTCTGCTACTTCATCTACTAATGCTGTTTACTATCTATGTGGTCTTTCTATTTCTTGTTTATAAGAAAGCCTATCCCTGCTTACCCGTTGTTTGCCCTAGAATGGTAGGTGGCTACTTTATAAAGTAGCGAAATATTCCTCTCATCTTGTCACTTCTTCGATCCCGATTACGTCCCATACTAACCTGATTTCCTGAAGTTTTTCTTAGAGTTCTTTTATGTGTTTATCTCTTACTAGAGTTCTGACTTTGTGCGTCGCTATCTTTGGTCTACGTATCCTCTTTCGGCTGTTCGTTTTGACCCAGAAGTACCGCCTGCACCTAGCCCTAGTTGACCAAAGCTACCTCCTTGGTCATAGTATCTTTCGGTGCCGCTGAGGGGCCATGGTTTTGTTGTGCTTTGCATGCTGATGTTGTTGGCCTATCTTTCCACGCTGTCGAGTGCGGATTGGACGGGGGGAATAGGGTGAACGAAATTACCCAAGTTTCGGCACGATGGCTGTATCAGTATCAAACCACCGACCTGCCGGCACCGAAATTCGAACCCCGTTCCCTCTAGTCGGGAGTCCTGCACTCTAACCACTCACCCACCGCGCCCCGTTTCACTTTAACCGGTGCAAATACGGTTACTGGCGGCCAGCTGACAAGCGGAATTGTGTGTTCATAATCATTCACTATGTATGATATATTTCCTGGTCTCTTGTAGTGTCAAACCATATTTACAGGCATATTTCCTAAGACCTCTTAGTTCTACATATTATTTCCTTGATAAATCGTAAAGCTGTCGTTACAGAATGGCGGTGTTTCTTGAGATCATGACGGGTGTAATTGCGTATCCGCAAGTATTACTATTATTGACAGAATTACAACCTCCAAACAGAAAAAAGTAACAACTGGGTATCGCCGCATATGCCAAGTCAGCTATGG
>JAODUO010000084.1:152500-155000 GCA_025642075.2 Ridgeia piscesae | reverse complement strand
TCACACAACCTCCAATCGTACGGAAAAAGCACGTTTGTCATATTTCTGAATATCAAAAACACATCCAACCACAACTGCATGGAACTTGAATTTCGACCAGCCCTCAAAATGCAGGCAGAGGTTGCGAACAGTTAATAATTTATTGATTTCCAAACGTTAGTACTGACTTAGTTAATTAATCAAAATTATTGTATAAGTAAATAAGTAAATCGAAACAAACAATGTTTGACTAACACCGAACACTACGTCGGGTACATGCAGATAGCAGTACGTGAAATTATCTTAGGCTGAATATGTAATACTATTACCAAAACTAACAGTTTAAGAAACTGCTTATGATGCATGGTGTATGTACACCATCTCAACACCGTTACAATGTCTGGGAAAAGAAATGTTACACAACGTGCGTTAGATAAAACTATACTTGATGTGCACACCAAAACGTATATGGCCGCACCTTAGCAACGGTGTTGATAGCAATATTTTTAGAACAATTAATTGTTTTCTGGTTATGACGTGAGATTGTGTTTTATATTATTGCCCATTGTTTCTTAACAATCATTTTTCCATGACGACTACATCACTCCGTTTAATTTGTTTGATAAAAACTGCGTCTTATATGATAACTATTGGTAACGGTGTTGGTAAAGCGATACTCATATATATCAGACTGAAATTGATGGTCTAAAGATATAATGACTCTTACATTAAGTGTCACATAACTTTGCAGATGGCACATGCATCCATTGTTACATTGACATAGAAAAAAATCAAATTGTTCACTGATAACGTTTTAAAATATTGCCACCCAAAGTTCCCGATCACAGGGACTAATGTTAAAAATCTAAATAGAGTGTATAATCTATACAAACTACCCAAACATGTCAGCTAGATATACAAATAATGAATCTAACTGAGATATAAAGAGAATAGAGGCAGGCTTTAATTCCTACAAATAAACAATGGGACACTTATGATTTCATTTAACCTCTTAAGGGTTTTATGAAGTTAAAAGTGACATGTTTTGTTTGATTAATTATCAGTTACCATTCAATCGTATCGCAGCACATCGTAACAATTATGTTCTGGACCCTGCTGACAACCCGTTTTATTAGACAATATCCGAAATCTCTACTAATATGTTGTCCATACTGCTCCTTGTTTTCACAAAGCACACTAACTGTGTGACATAACTTATATGCGCAGTATGATATATAGCACCGGAAGTAGGAAGTTTATCGTCCACCGATATGTTAACATCTGTGGGCGTAGTCACCTTAAGATGTAGACCATCACGGAATGTGTTGACATGTAATTTTTACTAAATATTATTATTACACTTATCTTCAATTGGCAAATACACTGTATATGGCGAATAACAGCATAATAACAGCTTCCAATAGCAATGCAAATAATATAACAGACCAACGTAACCTACTGACGAGATAAACGCCAATCCATTCGGTAGAGTCTGGATGTCTTCAGAGTCGCCATCTAGTGACAATACACAACAATTAAACAAAGAAATGTACAGAAAATAATGCAAAATACTTAATACAAATCAAAACAGCGAAATACGTATAGACCACGTACCATAAACCTCACAAAACAATATTAGTTACATATTACCATAGTTAAACTGATGCAGTGATCTTCTGATAATCAAGTTAACGTATGCATTGGGATATAATAGTTGAAATTTTTTGACTTGAATCTCGACAGCCCAACGTTCATAGATTTACACATGTCGCTTATATTAAGAAATAATACCAAAATATCTTCGAAATACCCCACATTTCAAGACTTATTGATGTTTTGAAGTTATCGACTTGTTTTGATTAGGTAACAAGTGACGTCTGTAAACTATTCACGAACATACGAACGAAAAGGCTAGAGAATATTCGGCATCATCCAGGATGACGTAATGCATTGGCTGCTGAGCCGGAAACCACATTCGACTGAAACCACCGAGTTCACATCCATCGGACAAGAAGAGATAGCTGACATCTGACAAGTAACGGTTTTGCCATGTGACTTACGCCAGAAGTTACTTATAAAACGGTTCGGGTCACCACGGCTCAAATATGCGACATACTAGAAAATGTAGAGTCGTCGGTCTTACCCAGTGTTAAGACGGACGAGATCCAGGACGCACAATGGAGTTGTCCGGTGTTGGACCGAATCTAGCTTTACATCGACCGAGGCCGAGAAACGACTCATAGAGAAACACACAAATAGCAACCAGCGTTGGCGAAACGGCTGTTATAAACATATCTGTTCTGGCTGGTTGTGCAAAACAATGACAGATCCATGAGTGGAGGTCAAGTAAATCTGTCGTTGCTTCCTCGTTCCACGAGGAAGGAAGTGTTAGGGGAATTACACGAAGGATAGGACATCAGCGCATAGACAGGTTCGAGGAATTAGTGCGTGCAAGGTTTTATTAACATATTATATCAGACATCCATAATTGGATTTCTAAGTGTGAGCGTTGTAATCCAGC
>JAODUO010000084.1:30000-147500 GCA_025642075.2 Ridgeia piscesae | reverse complement strand
TTAGTTCAGTCTAGTGCTGTTGGTTCGGATTATGGTGATCCAACAATGCTGGATGACTTTAGCAAGGCGTTTGATAGAATAGACCAATATAGTGTGATAACTAAAAATTGCGCGTAACCTGGACTTACATAATTTATTAGTCAATTACAAAATTATATTTAAACAATAATCCGGAATTTGTTAATATTTCGGTGTACGTTAGTATCTTAAGTCTTAAAGACATGTGTGTTGATAACGGATCCTAGTATATTGAAATCTCAAGTAGAGGATTGAGACAGCAGCTACAGAAATCCAATTGTTGTTTGTGTTGGCGTAAGAAATATATTGGCCAACACAATATCATTATGTTAACTAGGGGTACATTTAAAATCACAATATGTTAACTAGGGGTACATTTAAAATCACAATATGTTAACTAGGGGTACATTTAAAATCACAATATGTTAACTAGGGGTACATTTAAAATCACAATATGTTAACTAGAGGGTACATTTAAAATCACAATATGTTAACTAGGGGTACATTTAAAATCACAATATGTTAACTAGGGGTACATTTAAAATCACAATATGTTAACTAGGGGTACATTTAAAATCACAATATGTTAACTAGGGGTACATTTAAAATCACAATATGTTAACTAGGGGTACATTTAAAATCACAATATGTTAACTAGGGGTACATTTAAAATCACAATATGTTAACTAGGGGTACATTTAAAATCACAATATGTTAACTAGGGGGTACATTTAAAATCGCAATATGTTAACTAGGGGTACATTTAAAATCACAATATGTTAACTAGGGGTACATTTAAAATCACAATATGTTAACTAGGGGTACATTTAAAATCACAATATGTTAACTAGGGGGTACATTTAAAATCACAATATGTTAACTAGAGGGTACATTTAAAATCACAATATGTTAACTAGGGGTACATTTAAAATCACAATATGTTAACTAGGGGTACATTTAAAATCACAATATGTTAACTAGGGGTACATTTAAAATCACAATATGTTAACTAGGGGATACATTTAAAATCACAATATGTTAACTAGAGGGTACATTTAAAATCACAATATGTTAACTAGGGTGTACATTTAAAATCACAATATGTTAACTAGGGGGTACATTTAAAATCACAATATGTTAACTAGGGGTACATTTAAAATCACAATATGTTAACTAGGTGGTACATTTAAAATCACAATATGTTAACTAGGTGGTACATTTAAAATCACAATAAGTTAACTAGGGGTACATTTAAAATCACTAGGCCAACTAGAACGGGGTTGACTTTGATGTACCCATGCCTGTGAAAATGGATGTATAGGGGATATATGGCAGAATGGGGCATTTCTCGCAGGATTTTGGAGAGTACGAAACACCGGTGTAGCTTTAAATACATAACATTATTTCAGTGTGATAGGACCTTTTTATCAATACAAATTTTTTTTAACATTCACGGATATGGAAATTCATACCAATTCTCACATACAATTCAGGTCAGTAACTAATTTATTTTATATCGATATCATATGCTAAAAACATGAAACTATTGATGTTAATATTGTCATCATTTAAATGTTGATCAATTGTAATAATCACAATTAATACTCAACCCCATGCTCGCCTTGCATTATGCAATGTGACACGTCGGAAAATAGAATCGGCCATATTTTGCAACTTTCTAAAAACAACTATGGATATTCATTTATTAAATTCCTAGAACATATTAATGCTTTCCGTCATACCAAGATAAATTGTTATTATTCTGGCATGTCGGCGTAGAAAAATATCTTCCTGGTTGTAGCTTTGTTAGGTGTAATTGGCCTTTTCGATCAAGCGCGGGGAATGTGGCATTATTGTTGAATGGGCTTTACAGTTAAAATTGACTAGGCCAACTAGATCGGATTTAGATTGTTGTACCCATGGCTGCTGCAATAGAATTTTAGAGGATGTACATACAGTATGGTACGTAGAATGGTGCATTTTCCAAAGAATCTTGGTGAGTACAGAATTACGTTTTTGCTTTAAGTATATACCATTATTTAAAAAGGGAAACCCGGGGAAATATTTTTAATGCAGGGAAAGACCCAATGAAAACCATTCTGAACGGTAATCACATTTTTAACATCAGTGGTTTATTAGTAAAATAATTTCCCAAAAGGGGGTTTTTTTTAAATGAAATATTTTATGGGGGGTCCATGATGCGCCTCTTCCTGTTGTCTGACCGTGGTCTGACCACTCAGCACGCAGAACCGGCCTTAAAGTCACGTGTCCGATTGCGTGCGTCAATGCTATCGCCGTTGTAAACACAATGTTGTAAGATACGCGAACTTGAGGAAATATCCCCAGAAGAACGTTGCTTCGAATAGGATTTTTCCCACCGAATATCCCGGGTCAAGATCCGCAGAAACGTCGGCGACTTTGAGTTTTCAAGTATGGAAACGATATTGGCGCGATATTTAATAAAAGATAGTCGTCGAAAGGGGTTTGGTCGAATCCTTCCGTACCCAAGTCAAAAAGCCCCAAGAAGGGAGAAATTATTAAGTTTTTCGATTAAATTTTTTGGAATTTGTACCATTAGAACTTTTTTGCGAGTCTTCGAGATGACTTATGTACAAAAGTTTTCGACATAACCTAAGGGGGGTATACTTAGATAGATGGGTTTAATTTTCGTTTGGAAAATGGCTTTATTCACCTGCCATCGAGTTAAATTTCCTAGGGGGGGAATTTTTAAAAATCTTGTTTAAACCTTTTAAAAACCCGTTAACCAGGTTAAAACAATTTGTTCGTAAACGTCCACCACAGTTAACGTTCTAGAAGGTATGTACCCCGGAAATCATGGAGCCGGGTCCAAGCGAGTTGGGCCCGTCCGATATTGTTTTTTATTATTATTTGTTTTATTTTATCCTACTTTGAAGGGAAATATCACTTTTGGGAGAACAGAGGCATAAAAATAAGGTAAAGCTCGTCAAAACAAAAAAAAGCAATTTTTAAGCCAAAAGGTAGAGTAAAGTCAACCCCAATGAACGATAAATAGGCATTTTTTATATCACTCGCTAAATAATTTCAAAAGTACTGCCTTTCGATTTTTAGCTACGCATGAGTTCCATTTTCAAGGGCCCGCTCTGAAAGTGCCAACGACTGCTATTTTTTTCAGTAAACATATTTTAAAAACATAAAAAATAGCATTGCAATTTTTGGGGAAACCCAAATTTTTTGGTGAGAAAAACAAATTACAAATTCTGTGTGCTGTATCAGTTCAGATACTCATACAACATTGATACTGGGAATGTTACAGGTTTACAGAAAATTGATGAATAATTAGAAATATGAGACATAACTTTTTCCCTGTAAAAAAATCACTTTGAAAATTTTTTTGAATATTATTGCCTTTATTGGTAGTTTTTTAAATTTTGGGGACACACTGAGCAAACAAGAAGAAATATTAACAGACTAGCATAATTTTAATTAGAGGGAAACGGGACTTGTAGATATCCCCAAGATCACCCCTATCCAATAAAAACCCCAGATCTTCGGGTAAACACTCGGAAAAACATTTGGAACCATTTTCCCTTCTCCACCACAAGGGGGAATTTTCAAACCCTAAACCCATTGTGTCGTGCAAACCACTAATGTAATTCAAAAAAAAATTAATCCAATGGTTTAGAAAGGGTCAGATGATCCAATCACATTAGCGTGATGTCTCAATATGACTTTTTCCAGTTAAAAATAAAGAGATGGAGTGAGTAAAACAAATGTACTATAGGGAGTACGATTACTTTAAATAAAAGAGTACATACTCAGAAAACAAATGTATTTTGAAAAAAGATTAATTTTTAACAATATACTCAGACAAAAGTAGATTATTTTTACAATGTAATCATGATTACTTTCATGATTACCTTTTAAACCTGTTTCTAACATAAAGGGACTTTCATGGAATCCCTAGGTTTTATTTTTGGTTCTGTTGTTGTGTCCCCAATGTTCAACTGATTACTGCTATCCACTATCCAGGTTTTAAATTATTATTAAAAATTTAGACGCCTTTCTCAGGTATTGGATGAATCATTTAACATTTGGATTAATAACTTAATTTAGGGTTTTTGAATCAAATACAAATATGAGGCATTTACAAATTTAAATACACATCATCAAATACATTAAAATAACAACACTTAAAAACCAATATTAAAAAGAGTACCCAAATTTCCAAATATGTAGTATATCAGATGGGTCCTGACAGGGGGGTCAAATACATTTGTTTTTTAAAATATTTAAAAAAATTTTGTATTTGTTTTGATGTTTAGGAATTAAAAGTATTTGTTTTTTAAATATTTTCCCCAAAGTATTTGATTTTTTTCAAATTTTTTTTCAAAACATTGTCAGTATCAACATTTTTTTCACTGTCACTTTCCTGCCAAACTGATTACCTTAATGACTGCAACTTCACCCAACATTGGGGCTAATTACTAATAAAGACACTTAACAGCAGGTTTTCCCCCGGGGCCCAAACCCCACTAATTATGCCTATAAACTAGATGTCTCAATATATGTTTTGTTTTCCCAATTTTATAGAAAACCCCAAAATAAAAAGGGGTTTTAAAAATATATGAAAAAGTTTTTAAATACTTTTCAATGATTGTTTTTAAAAATCCAAAAGTTTTTGGGTAACCCCTCAAGAATTTTTTATTTAAAAAAAATTTAAGTTTTTCCCCCCTGTTTTGAGGGGGAAAAAGAAAAAGTTGTGGATTTAGACAGGTTTACAGTTTGCATTTAAATTTAAAAACATAATACTAGACAGGGATTTAGCAGAAAACCCCCGACCCAGTCAGGATTCTGGATTTGGAAAGTGACCTCATTCACCCCATATTGACAGAGCAAACAGTACTGGGGCACAGGGGCCTCTTTAAAAATTAAAAAAGCAAGATGTTAGGGGATGCTTATCTCCTGCATGCTTCTGGGGACTGCCACAATATAATTTGGTACTTTTACTAAGAGGAGGGTGAGGAGATGTTGCTTTTTGGGAAGAAAAGGGGTTTAATTAGAGAAATTTTAATTGAATATTTTTTTAAAAACGGGAAATGCTCAACAGTAATGAAAATAATTTTGATTATTATTACATTTATTAGATTCCCTTCTAATATTGCCATTTTTATCTGTCTAATATAATATATTAGACAAAAATATTATTTCCCTTCAACTGTTCATATAAAAATTAATCGTAAAAAGGGAATCGTAGACAATTACTTTGGAATGTTTTTATCCCAGTACAAATTTTTTTCCTTTCCGTATCGAGTACGAGATAGTCGTCTGATTCAACGATTTTGGAGTACGATTACCCCATCTTGGACGGGAGTGAAATGTTTGTAAGACGCATTTATTTTCCCAAAATTATGTATTCAATACCACATTTCCCAACATTAAAATTGCATAAGGAGCACTGTCAACTCTAGTGCATAAACAAAAAATGATCTTTAATCAGTTATAAAACCCTTAGTTTATGTAAAGGATCCCAACCAAAAAACAAAATCTCTATTAAAGAAGACAGCAGTTGGAGCACATAAATCTATCTATCTGTCAATAAAAAAGGGCAATAATAAGCTGTCAAATTAAGACCCTTGGTGATTTATGTCATCTGCCAGAAAATTTTTTAAAAATTTTCCCATGCCGTTCCTTTCCTTACAGTCCCATTTTTTTTAAAAATGTATTTTAGCCTAATCCTGTCCTGGTTGTTGATTTTGGACAACACACTGAAAAGAAAAGGCCCTTGTTCACTATTACACTGTAACATATATGGCTTATTTGGGCAGATTGAATGATTTTTTTCAATAAAAACATAGTAAATTCAAAGAGTCAATATTTAGACTACGGCATGTCCTGTTTATTTATAGGGATGGAACCATGGCTCTAGCAAGAACGTCCGGCCAAGCCCCAGCGAACCCTGAAACATGGCTGTTTTCTGTTCAGGACGCGAAAATTGGAGCCAAAAACACTACAGCGGGTATTTTTTCAAAAAAAAGAAAATGGCAGACAGAAAGAGAGAATGGTGAATTACATCTTTGTCAGAACTCTGGCCGGGCCCGCTGCCCACAATGCCCGTCCATGTCGGAATTGCAGTCCTTGGTACGGGTATGCCCAAGCTAATGAAACAAGATCTGCTTTTTGTCAAGAGTCAGTTGATTTTTTTATAATCAATCCAACTGCTTTTTAAAAAATAAACCCCAAAATTTTTAAGGGGCAGTCAACAAGTGCTGATTTTAAACCCAATCTTGTTCTCCCGAGAGAAAGGGGTTCCCATCTTTTTTGGGGGTATAATTGGTATGACCCCCAAAATTTTTTTTCCCAAACATAAATTACAGATACTTAAAAATTTTTAAATATTTTCAAATACAAAGGGGTTTTCCCCCCATGTTTGAGGATTGAAAATATAAGAACTGTGTTGACAGGTGACATATAAAAATGGAGGTAATCGATCCATTATCATTGTAGAATACATGTTGTGTTTTTATAAAATCATTGGAACGGTTTTTTGGGTTTTGGGCATAGTGGACAACTGGGAAAGCTACTCAAAAATTCTAGGGAAAGATCCTAAATCAGTTACTGTTAAAAAATTGTTGGGATATTTTTACTATAGAAAAAGTGTGGGGCCCTTGGGATGAAATATCATTTTAATAAAATGTTTTATCATGTTATTTTTTTGGTGTTCTGGTTTCTCTAATGTTATTTTCATTTTTCAATAAAATTTTACAAACATTTCATTTTTTATAATACATGAACATATACTTTAAAAAAATTTTGGGAGATACATGTGAAAGTTGTCTAACCGGTTACATTTGGGAAACACTGTCTGCTAAAAACAGAATATAAAATCCATGGCCATTTGTAATATATCATAAAATCTGAAAAGAACCAGATGTTTAAATTAGTTTTTCATGAATTAGAAATATTAGTAGCAAAGTGGAACCTGACGGCTACTATTATGGTTCCCCGCCACTATTATTTAATTACAACAAAGTTACATTGCAATTTAAAATCACCGCAGAATATAAAAAAATATCCCATAGTTATAGTTTAGAATATTTTTCTGCTAGTTGTTTATTTTTTCCCAGTTCAAATTGTTATATTTAATAGAGACATTCCAAATGTACATATATTTAAACTAAAAAAAACTATTTTTCTGCTAAACATTTATTTAAAAAAATTGGTGATTTTTTTTTTTTTAGCCTCCAGAATTTTTGCCCCCAAACTTTCCCTTTTAAAAATACCACGCCTATTAAAAGAACACTCAATATTGATACCACATAGTTAGATAATTAATCTTTCCCCCATATGGGTATAGTTTCTACTGGTGTGTTCCCTTTTTTTTTTGAGGGCCCCGTTTTTAGGGCCCCACATGTTTTTAAAGGTTTTTCAATTTAAACAAAACTGCCCCAAACGAATGTTAATATAATAATGTCCAGTATTTGAAAAAAAAACAATTAATCTGCATTTTTGTCACAGTTGTGGACAAGGAAAATTTATTTAAAACCCGTTTTGTAGGGGAAAGGGCCGAGTTTTCACCCTTTTGGGGTATTTAATAAATTTAGAGCCAGCCCTATGATATTTGTTTTTAAATTGGGAAACCCCCACGTTGTGTAATAAAATATCCGAACAAAATCACTGATTTGGAGAATAATACATGGCATGGCTGTGACTAAGAAGAAACTCGCCGAATCCCGGGGTCGAAGCGAGGCCATCAAAATACCCGTCAGTGTTTCGAAGTTTCAGCGAGTTTCGACCACTTGTCAGTTGTCGGGTTGTTACTCGCCTCTGATTTCGGCTTCCGGCGGGTCTTTTTACCAGGTTTACCAGGCGTTCAGTTCTATCTTGAAAAAGTTGGCCCCTTTTCGTTTAAAATCCCAAATTTAGCCTTTTTGAACGAAAATCATTTGCTTCAACGCCCGGGGGCCCAACTGAAACACCCACGCGCCATCTGGGGGATTATTTTAGCGGGGAAATTTTTAAAAACAGAGGTTTCCCGCTCTTTCTCTTAATGAGCCAAGCATTTGCCGACGTCAACATCGCAAAATGGCGCAATTAGAATTTGTGGGAAAAAAATTTTTTTTTTTTAATTAATAAACCACTGACGTTAAAAATGTGATTACCGTTCAAAATAGTTTGTTTTTATTAACTCGTTCACGTGCATAGCATGTAACTTTTCCCTTTTGGGTCCCTTTAATTTTAATTTTTCCTTTTTTAAAATGTTCTTGAAATATTTAAGGGCATTTTGGGAAAAAAATTAAAAAACATGTCTGGATGTTTGTTTTCCCGTAAAATTTTTCCCTTTAAAAGTATTAGTGTTGAAATTGATCCTGCATTTTGCAATGGAGATCGTGATTAGTGTGCCGTTTACCGGAATATCTTTACGGCTACTCCAACAATCCCTTAAAACTGACTTTTTCCCAAAAGACATAAAAATTTTTTTTTCCCGATTTAAGGTTTTTTGTTGGGTAATTTTTGTTTTATCCCGGGGAAGGGTATTGTAATTATTGTTTTAAAACAGTTTCCAATTAAAAAATTTAAAAATTAGTTTGGGGGGTTTAGGTATAATGTTGGAGTGGCGCATATTCCGCCGAATTGTGTGTGTACGAAACTCCGGTGTTGTTTTAAATATATAACATTATTTCCGTCTGATACGAATTGATTATCAATACATTAACAATTCTCATATACGAATCGGACCAGCAGCTAATTTCCTTTTTTTTCTATATGGAAATCATTTGCATAAGGCATAAAATCATTAATGTTTATGTTGAGCGTATGACATCATTTAAATGTTGCTAAATTATATTGATCACAATTAATATTCAACTCCATAATTGCCTTGCACAAAGCAATGTGATGGTGACAAGTCTTCTACCGAAATAGTTGTACGGTTAGTTAACTGACTTATCCAGCAGGTGGCGACATTTAGTGTTTCCGTAGATAAGATGCAAAATGGTATCCGCCATATTTTTCATTTTCTAAAAATCAAAGAATGTTAATTTATTATGCTCCTACAAAATATGAATACTCTCCAACATACCTAGATTATGTGTGATTGTTCCGGCATATCGGCATAGATAATATTTTTTATCAATACAACTGTTTGGAAATATTTACGGATATGGAAATAATTACAATTTCTCTTGTATGATTCAGGCCAGTAGCTAATTTACTTTATTCCCATGTGGCAATAATTTGTTCAAGAAATTATTAAATTTTAAATTGATCTTATGTCATCATTTAAATGCGGGTAATTTATATTCAGCCCAATTAATACTCAACTCCTTGCTAGCCTTGCATTGTGCAATGTGATTGTGACAAGCGTGTCGTCTACCGGAAAATACATGTACGGCTAGTTACGTGATCTATCCAGAAGGTGGCGGCATATAACGTTTCCTTGGATACGTCGGCAAATGGAATCCGTCATGTTTTGATATTTACTAAAAAAAAAGAATGCATATTCAGTTGCTAAGCTCCTAGAACATTTGAATGCATTCCAAAACACCGAGTTTAACTGTTATTATTCCGTCATATCGGCAGAGAAAATACATTCTTGATTGTAGCGCTTTTAGTTGAAATTAGCGTTTTTGATCAAGCGCAAGCCGCAAGGGTTGTGGAATTATTGTTAATTACTGGACACATGTAAACGTATTTAAGCCTATACTATATGGGATTTTGTTTGATGTAGCCATGCCTGTTGCAATTGGAATTATAGAGAGTGTAGATAGTGGTAGAGTGGTTTTGTCAGTACGAAACTCCATTATTGCTGAAAATATATCACTTCATTTCAGTCTGATAGGATTTTTTAGACGTTTTTAAATTTTTGGGAAAAGGAAAGGTTTTTTCCCATTTTGTTGGGAAGAAAAAAATTTATTTTTTTTCCATGTGGCAACAAAGGGGGAAACAAATTTACAAATACCAAAAAATTTTTAAAGTATCATTTAAATTTGTAAATTATTTCAGACAAATTTATAACCCCTTATTTTTTATTAATTGTAAAACGGCCCTTTTGGAAACCCGGGATTTAAAGGTTTCCCAAAAAGGGGCATGTAACGTTTCCTGGATACGTCGGAAAATGTAAACCGCCACGTTTTTTACTTTCCAAAAAAACAATGTTCATTTATTAAGTTTCCACAATATATGGATACTTTCCAACTTACATGGATTAACTGTAAAAACAATTCTAGGCTATATATATATATATATATATAGAACGGATTTAGTTTTATGTATCTATGCCTGCTTCAATTGAACTTCTAGGGGGGTTAGATAGTATTAGAATGGCTCATATTCCGCAGAGTGTTTATGTGTACCAAACTCCGGTGTTGCTTTAAATAAAAAAAATCAGTCTGATAAGAATGTGTTATCAATACAAATTTCTTTAGACATTTAAGACAAAGAAATGCTTACAAATTCTGATATATGATTCCAGTAGGTAATTAATGTTTTCATATGTGGTAATCATTTGATCAAGACATAAAATTTATAAATTTTAAATTGATTTTATGTCATCATATAAATGCTGATAAACTATATTCAACACAATTAAATATTACTCAACTCCATGATAGCCTTGCATTATGCCGTGCGATTGTAATAAGCGTGCCCTCTATCGGAATATCTATATGGCTCTTTGCGTGATCTATCCAGAAGGTGGCGGCATGTAATGTTTCCTTGGATACGTCTGAAAATGTAATCCGTCATGTGTTTTTACTTTCCAAAAAACAATAAATATTAATTTATTAAGCTCCCACAACATGTGTTTTCTTTCCACCACACATAGATTAATTTTATTGTTCCGTTACGTCGGCATAGAAAAGTTTCTTCATGTTTGAAGCATTTTGATTGGCGTGTTTAATCAAGCGAAAGGATTATGAAATGATTATTAATTACTTGACACATGTAAAATATGTACGCCTATTAAATGCGATTTTGTTTGATGTAGCCATGCCTGTTGCAATTGCAATTGTTGACAGTGATGGATAGTCGTACAGGGGTTCACGTCTCACAGAGGGTTTGTCAATACGAACCTCACCTTTTGCTGAAAATATATCACTTTTATTTTGATCAACACACGTTTTTTGATAAACTTTTTTCGACCATGGTAATGCTTACAAATTCTAATAATTATATGATTCGGGCCAGTAGCTAATTTACGTTATTCATATGTGGCAATCATTTGCACAATACATAAAATTATTAATGTTTAAATTGAGCTTATGTCATCATTGAATTCATGCAGCTAAATCATATTTAGCACAAATTATACTTAACTCCCTGATATCCTTGCATTATGCATTGAGATTGAAACAAGCATGCCGTCTAGCGGAATATCTGTACGGCTAGTTACGTGATTTATGAAAAAACTAAATCCGCCATTTTTTTTCTTTTCTAAAAACCATTAAATATTCATTTATTAAGCTTCCACAACATGAGGATTCTTTCCACCAAACATCGATTAATTGTTATTGTTCCGTTAAGTCGGCATAGAAAAATTTAATCGTGATTGAAGCTTTTTGACGTTTTTATCAAGCGCAAGGATTGTGGAATTATTGTTAATTACTGGACACATGTAAACATTTCTAGGCCCATTAGATTAGATGGGATTTTGTTTGAAGTAACCATGCCTGTTACAATTGGAATTGTAGAGATTGTACATAGTCGTAGAGTGGTTCATGTCTCACAGAAATATTATCAGTACGAAACTCCGTTGTTGCTGAAAATATATCACTTGATTTCTGTCTGGTAGGAATGTTTGAACAACACAGCTTTTTTTGAAACATTTTCGGATACAGAATTTCTTACAAATTCTCATAATTATGTGATTCGGGCCAGCAGCTAATTTACTTTATTCCTATGTGGCAAACATTTGTTCAAGACATAAAAAATTGCCCTTGTGTCATCATCATTGAATTGTAGCTAAATTATATTCTGCACAATTAATGTTCAACTCCCTGATAGCCTAGCATTATGCATTGAGATTTTAACCATCGACATCGTGCTGTCTATACCGGAATATCTGTACCACTAGTTATGTGATTTATCCAGAAGGTGGCGACATGTAACGTCGATCTCCTTGGATACGTCCGAAAATGTAATACGCCACGGTTTTTTTTATATACTTTCTAAAAACCAATAAATGTTCAATTTATTAAGCTCACACAAAATGTGGAACCTTTCCACCAAACATAGATTAATTTTATTGTTCCGGTACGTCGGCATAGATAAATTTCTTCATGATTGAAACTTTTTGATGATGGTATAATTGGCGTTTTTAATCAAGCGGAAGGGTTATGGAATTATTATTAATTACTGGACACATGTAAACATATGATATGTACGCCTATTTATTATTATTAAATGCGATTGTGTTTGATGTAGCCATGCCTGTTGCAATTGGAATTGTAAAGAGTGTAGATAGTTGTAGAGTGCTTCATGTCTCACAGAGGTTTTGTCAGTACTTGTTGCTGAAAATATATCACTTGATTTCAGTCTGATAGGTATTTTAAATCAACACAAGTGTACCTTGAAACTAAACATTTCGGTCATGGCCCATAGTAATGCTTACAAATTCTTATAATTATATGATTCGGGCCAATAGCTAATTTACTTTATTCATATGTGGCAATTATGTTGCAAATCAGCATACCGCTTGCAACAGTGTTCAATTTGTCATTAGAGGAGGGAATAGTTCCGTTAGAATGGAAAGAAGCAAACATTATACCATTATTTAAAAAAGGTTCGAGAAACAAGTCAGAGAACTATAGACCAGTGAGTTTAACATCGGTGATTTGCAAACTATTAGAAAGACTAATTAAAGATCACCTGGTTGATTTTCTTGTTAAAAATAAATTGATAAACCCATCTCAACATGGGTTTTTAAAAGCGAGGTCATGCTTAACAAATATGTTATGTTTTTTGGAAGATGTCACAAAGTGGCTAGATGAGGGATCACCAGTAGATATAATCTACTTAGATTTTAAAAAAGCCTTTGACAAAGTGCCACACCAAAGACTACTACTTAAACTAAAGGCCCATGGCATAGGAAATGGAATGATCAACTGGATAGAAAAATGGCTTATTGGTAGAAGACAAAGAGTAGTAGTCGATGGGGAGGTTTCAAACTGGAAATCGGTTTTGAGTGGAGTACCGCAGGGATCAGTACTGGGACCTATTTTATTCTTAATATATATCAATGATTTGGATGATGACATAACAAGCAAGGTGTTGAAGTTTGCGGACGACACAAAAGTGTTTAGGAAAATTAAAAGTGATGCAGATAGACAGCATTTACAAGATGATCTTAATAAGTTGATAGAATGGTCTGAGAAGTGGCAAATGCTGTTTAATTTTGGAAAGTGTAAGTGCCTTCACACAGGACATGGGAATGAAGATGCACAATATACAATGGGTGATACTGTACTAAATACTACCTTAAAGGAAAAGGACTTAGGGTTAACTATTAGTGCTGACATGAAGGTATCAGAGCAGTGTGGAATTGCAGCAGCGAAGGGAAACCAAATTCTTGGATTAATTAGGCGAAATATAGTGTACAAAGAAAAAGAACTAATAATACCGCTGTATAAAACAATAGTTAGGCCTCACTTAGAATATTGTATACAAGCATGGAGCCATATCGCAAGAAGGATATTGATATGCTAGAAAGAGTACAAAGGAGAGCAACCAAAATGATACCAAAACTCAGGAATATTAGTTATGAAATGCGTCTAAAAGAATGTGGTTTAACAACACTAGAAACCAGAAGATTGAGAGGAGATCAGATTGAGGTGTTTAAAATATTGAATGGATATGAAAATATTGACAGAAATATTTTTTTCACAGTCAAGGAAGAGAGAAGGACTAGAGGACATGGAGTTACATTAGCAAAGAAGCAGTGTAGACTAGATATTAGAAAATTTTCATTTTCACAAAGAACAGTAAACGAATGGAACAGATTATCAGCTGATTATCAGCTAGTAGTGTTAATATATTTAAAAATAAAATCGACATATACCTAAGAAGGGCGGGGTATACTTAGATAGATAGGTTGGACTCTCGATAAGCCAAATGGCTTCCTAGTCCACCTGCCATCTAGAGTTGAATCTCTAGGTGGCAATCTTGTTAAATCTTGTTAAACATGCATACAATTATTAATGTCTAAATTGAGCTTATGTCATCATTGAATTCCAGCTAAATTATATTCGGCACAATTAATACTGAACTCCGGCCTAGTCTTGCATTATGCATTGAGGTGTTAACCATCGTGCCGTCTACCGGAATATCTGTACTGCTAGTTACGTGATTTACCCAGAAGGTGGCGACATGTAACGTTTCCTTGGATACGTCCAAAATTGTAATCCGCCATGGTTTTTTACTTTCTAAAAACCAATAAATGTTCATTTATTAAGCTCCCACAAAATGTGGATTCTTTCCACCAAACATAGATAAATTTTATTGTTCCGGTACGTCGGCATAGAAAAATGTCTTCATGCTTGAAGCTTTTTGATGGTGTAATTGGCGTTTTTAATCAAGCGGAAGGATTATGGAATTATTATTAATTACTTGACACATGTAAACATATGTACGCATATTAAATGCGATTTTGTTTGATGTAGCCATGCCTGTTGCAATTGTAGAGAGTGTAGATAGTGGTAGAGTGGTTCATGTCTCACAGACGTTTTGTCAGTACGAAACTCAATTATTGCTGAAAATATATCACTTGTTTTCAGTCTGATAGGAATTTTTGATCAACACAAGTTTTGTTTTAAATATTTACGGACCCAAAACTGTGACATGGTTTCTTTGAATATATATGTATTATGGCTATAATTTTATGCCAAACCACCAATACGTTATATGTGACCTAAATGGCAATGAAGTAACGGCATTTTCAATAAAGGTTTCAATGACTAGATTTCAGTAGAGATAACTCTGATCCAACACACAGAAGAGATTGGCACTATTGTAGTTCTGTATAAGTGTCAGTAAGACAACCAAATGCATCGCTCTCATAACACTATATGTACATTTTATTTGCTCATTTACTCAAGACTGAAGACAAGTCAGTCTCCGTGAAAAACAAACACTATGCAAAAATAAATGCTATATCCACTATACATAAGCACATACACAGCACCAAAACTCTGACCTGCTTTGAGCAAGATGTAACTGTTGACTGATACCCTCCATAAGTCAGCACTGTATATGACAGGTTTTTACAATATATTTCAGTATATATCTGTGTGTGTATGTATATACATGTATAATTATATACATACACACAACGTAAGTATTCTAAATACCTTATTTGGCGACTTACTAACACACACTGCTTATATCCATAGAATGGCGACTTTCATACATTCGTCGGTTAATTATGGCATTCACAGTACGCATCAACTGGTGTGGAATAAATCTTTCACATATGCACCAACCAATAAAATTTTATAAAATAAAGTGTAATGTTGTATCAGAAGTGTTGAAGGAACCATCTGCTGACATTGATGCTCACATTAAGGCAAATGAATCATTTGTATGCCCAGTGGTGGAATAGTTTGAATGAGTGGACTCATCCTCACAAATCATGGCTGTCTGCATGGCAAACTAACACTGAAAGATCATCTACCAAAAATGCAGAATTTAAACGAGTTGATTTAGTTTGCTGACTTTACCAATTGTGCCCGTGTCACTCCTGAAAACAGCCCAATATGAAGACCGGTAATTGTTTTGAGAATTCCAGTATAACGACCCATACGCCCAATTGCTCGAGCAGCTGAACGGTTTTGTGTATTCGAACATTTGCTTCTACATCTGTAACACTGAATGTAGATCAAGTACCGTGTGGCTGAAATCACCCTAAATTATATCACATAACTAGAGTCCAACCACGCTCCTGGTGGCCGATTTCATTGGCTGAGTTTAAATTCAGAGTTTTGTAAACGGATACTGCCACCCTGCTTGGTACTGATGTAATCGGCAACAGTGACACCTTGTGTCAGAGGATGGAACCCATATGTACCAGGGATGTATTAGTTGTGTCTGATTGACCAGTTACACATATATACTCCAATGTACTTAAATTAAAATGTATCTAAAAATAACCTGATTTTGTAAAGTAACTATGTAATAATTATCTCCTTTTTGACTAGAGGTAATTGTTTTAAACTTAAATCACCCTTTAAACATATATTTTAAAAAAACCAATCGAATTGTATCCATCTGGAATAGACCGCTGAACACATTCAAAATGCAACTAAAGAAAGCCCCGCAACTTTGTATTTATGACAGTGTGAGAGATGATTGTTACTTGTCATCCATTAAAATGATGCACCACACAACATCAAAATGTTGTATTCTGTACAAATATGGGATCAAATACAAATACATTTGTACTGGGAAACACTTTTTATAATAATAATTTGTTGTAGTTGCACTTGACACAAACAATGATAGTTTATTTAAAATAAATTCAATTTATAATTACTTTTGTAAACAACACCAACGTAGGTGAAAACAAAACTCCTGCTATAAGTTACTACACACACGAGCCATGGCCCACAGGTCTTATAATAGATGTGGACAGAATAGTAGGCCTTAGCACTGCAACTGGCAGAGTTGGCTAGCAGAGGCCTGGCAGTCATGGTCAAAAGACAGACCAGTACAAGTGTCATGTTGTTTGTTAACTACATCATACTGACCCATGTCCAAGGTATTTGGAATGGTACTGGACAGTACTATGAAAATGTAAAAACCCATGGTATGTATTTAAACACAAATAATTTCATAACAAAATACTTCCAACAAGTATCTAAATACTTCCAGAGAGTATTCTCAAGTACAAATACAGATGTATCTGATCCTGTATGTAAATGCTTAGATGAAGGGATTCTGCAGCAATGCCGCTGCACTGTCATAGTCGAGTGCGCTGCGCAAAAACGTCCTGAACTGCCGCAGCGCCGCCTGGTGTTGAGCACGGTTCGTGCTGGCCGCTGCGTACGTCTTGCCATGGACTAACTTGTCTGCGAGGTAGTGGATCCACAGCACGTTTGTGAAGGGATGGTGAGGCATCCAGTCATTGCTACAACAAATTATGTCCTGTAAACATTCCGCATGGTAACAATCATTTATATAGCGCAGTAGCCAATTCTCAGGATCAAATCAAACATTATCCCCGCTTCTCTGGGAAGCATCTAGCCACACTGCAGGTAAGACAATTCGTACATAAATATTCACCTATGTTTATAGTCAGTCAGTTACTCATTTATACAGGTGAGTGCGCTGGAGCAATATACAGTGTCCAAGGTTTGATACGGCAGCACAGGTTCACACCCTGGGTTCTCTTAGTCAAAGGTGCTAAGTTCGAGCCACAGCCCCACTTTGATTATGCCAAGAACAGCTCTAGTTTTTAGTTAGAAATGTAGAGATACCTTTCTGAATACTCTGTGTCTTTCATGGAGCTTTCGAAGTCCTCACAACACCTTCATCAGCGTTGGACTGCTACCTCTTGGTGGTCATGTGATTCAGTCATCACATGACAACGACCATCAACTAAGTCACATGACCACCGTGAGCCAGCAGTTCAACACTGATGGTGTTGTGAGGATATCTGCTTTATTAACTATGAATTTACTCGAATCAGGTGTCAATATACATGCTGAGTTCTTGTAGTGCTAAAATTCTAATCATCTTCACCCACCAGGGGATGCTGCTGGTTACCCCAGACTCGGTACTCTCTGACTGCGAAACACATTGTCAAAGTGTTGAAATTACCCTGAACCCATTATCCATTTACTCCAGAATAGTGGGTTTTAGCCAATTGTGGCTGATGTTACAAGTAATGTTCAGCCCTTCAGTTTTTAAAAGGCACATTTTTAATAATTAACTTGAGAAAAACGTATTTGTGGCTGGAGCCTCAGACCTGCAGATGAGACGTAGGAAGAGAAGAGACTAACCTGTTCTCTTTCTTCATCAGTCGATATATATCAAACTGGTAGTTGTTGGTTCCCGTGAACAACGTGGGATCCTGTGACAGGTCAGTAAACACCTGACACCCATCTGAAGCAACAATCATACACTCATGATTCATCTTGTTCCAGTCAAAGGTCAGTTCCTCTATTAGGTGTAATAATTTGTAAGAGGTCGTCTCCCGTGTTGAACACTACGTTGAGACAGGCTACATTTCTTTTGGATGGGTAAACTTGAGTGGATGTAATGAATGAGTGGATATATTACTTTATTACCTCTACGCACATTTAGACTGGATTACGTGCAGTACTCAAAAAAAAACACACACACACACACACACACATATCTATTGGGACATTTTCGAATTGTATTGGCTTGGTGTTACTACTTTTACATTATTTCTCTGACAAAATGGTGAATGTGACCCGGTGGCATATCACGATGCTGACAGTTTCCAATTAAGAGAAATTTTAAGAAGCAAAATTTATTTTAAAGAGCAAATCTGGGCTCTTAAGAATGTTGGTGAAATGGGCCACTGACCAACACTCAGATCTCTCAGATCACAAGATGTGTTAGTAAAAAAATAATTATTGCGTTAGTTTACAGAATACATCACCACAATTTTAGAACATCTGAGGCCTGTCCTACAAAGCAAAATTAAATGATTGACCTCAGCACTTGGGAGGTGATGCACTTACAATTTTCCAATGTTATTGTGTTAATACACCAATTAAAATCCACCCTCACTAACCTTGACTGAGTCGGGATAATGTGAAGTCGATGATTGCAACTTTCACGCCCAAACTCTCAATTCGAAGCGGTGTTCCCTCGTGGCAAAAATCGATCGTTGCATCCTTGGTGCGGGACACGAGGACATTGCCCCAGTGAAGGTCACGGTGCTCGAACTGCAGTTCCGCTTCAGCGATTGCCAGAGCAGTTGTGACCTGTACGAGAACACTGTGGGCTTCCTCCAGGCTGTGGAACTGGAACACAACAGAGACGAGTTTACTCCTTGACCTGGTATTTAGCAACTGTGGTCACTGTACGTATTCAGACATGGTGCAGTTTTGGACAGCCTGAAAATGCATTAAAAAAATTCTGTATTGTACGATTACGGACAGTGTGTTTTCAGACAACCTAAAAATCTCTAAATAATTTTTCCTTTACTGTATGTTTTCATTGTGTCCATAAGCATACAATAAAGATAAATACTTTTATAAATAAATTTGTTATCTATAACAAGTAATTATTTATCTTTACTGAATGGTTTCTCAGAAATCGATCGGTTCGTCTAGGACAGTCTTGTGCTTAATTCAATTATCTTTTAAAAGAAGCACACCTTGCAACTTCAGGAAAGAAAGAAGACCAGTGCTCCTGTGTCTACGTGATTGGGTGTGCATGTTGCATGCCGAAACTGACATCAGATTTACTAAAGGGTTAAACTTGTTGCCAATTTGTCACTTACTTGGAAGCTTTCTAGGTCTGCTCCACTGTCAGCAAACTCAAACACAAGGAAGAGTTGCGAGTCTGTGTATTTGTCTGCAACAGGACATACCTGTTGTTAGAACGGTCATACATATGTGGTCATTCCTCATTGTGCCCACTGGCTCACTGAGGGGAAACAAGGGTCATCACCTCTTCATTAGATAGGGTTGTTTTAGAACAGTCTACAGCATACCAATTCTAACTTAGTAGTTTTGTTAATACATAAGCTGGCACAACTTGGTGAAATGGTTCACACCGATTTGGTACATACTGCTGAAACTGAAATATAGCTTAAATATTTCAATTTAAAATGTACAGAAATATGCCATTTCACATTAAAAACTGAAGATTTTGCCTGCCAACATGTCCATTAGTTCGACACCAAATTGTTTTTGATACTTGATACTTACGTTGTATGTATGATATTTATATAGAGCATAGTTCCAAGTAGAAGCATATTATGCAACAGACGTAGTGCTGGTTCAATACCAGAATTCTTCAACATCTTGGCTGGCGCATTCGGTTAACAAACCTCTTTTGGGAGGGCTTGACACCCAGAGGGATGCAGGTCCCAGGTCAAGTTGCCACAGTCACGTGACCATGACCAGTAACTGACCCGGGACCATTGCATGACCAGTCATGCGAAATAGCCAGGCCTCGCAGCCAGTCCTCTCGGTGTCACAGCTTGACCCAGAGAGATACGGCCGGCCTGTCCCATTTTGCCAAAGTATTAAAAAAATGCTTATACATTAACAAATGTGTTTGAGTTGTCATAAATTTGACTGAGACAAAGAAACTGCCACAAACTGATCACTCAGTGATGTTGTGTATGCTTAGCAACATTTGTGATGCAATTTGTAAATAAATATATAACGACTTTCCTCATTATTATAAGCAACACTCATAATCCTTCCAAAAACAGTCGATTCTGCTACTTCACATGACAATGAGTCACAGACCTTTGTATAACTAATTGCGTATCTTGTAAGGAAAATAAAAAACCTCACCAGGCCGATCGTTTTCTGATCCTTTCCTCTTGTGGAAGAGTTCCCACTGCTTCAAGAGGGTGGCAGGGTACGACCCCTGCACTACATATACCCTGCAACAAACAAACCCTTGCAGACTCAACAATGGAACTTATTATAACAATCTGAAAACTCTGTCAAGTATCTTTGAATGTTCTATGTCACATTCATTCATAAGTCAAGAGGAGACGTGTCTTACCCGTATAATAAAATAAGAGACGTGTCTTACCCGTATAATAAAATAAGAGGAGACATGTCTTACCCGTATAATAAAACAAGAGGAGACATGTCTTACCTGTATAATAAAATAAGAGACGTGTCTTACCCGTATAATAAAATAAGAGACGTGTCTTACCCGTATAATAAAATAAGAGGAGACATGTCTTGCCCGTATAATAAAACAAGAGGAGACGTGTCTTACCCGTATAATAAAATAAGAGACGTGTCTTACCCGTATAATAAAATAAGAGACATGTCTTACCCGTATAATAAAATAAGAGACGTGTCTTACCCGTATAATAAAATAAGAGGAGACATGTCTTACCCGTATAATAAAACAAGAGGAGACGTGTCTTACCCGTATAATAAAATAAGAGACGTGTCTTACCCGTATAATAAAATAAGAGGAGACGTGTCTTACCCGTATAATAAAACAAGAGGAGACGTGTCTTACCCGTATAATAAAATAAGAGGAGACATGTCTTACCTGTATAATAAAATAAGATGAAACGTGTCTTACCCGTATAATAAAATAAGAGGAGACGTGTCTTAACCCGTATAATAAAATAAGAGACGTGTCTTACCCGTATAATAAAATAAGAGATGTGTCTTACCCGTATAATAAAATAAGAGACGTGTCTTACCCGTATAATAAAACAAGAGGAGACGTGTCTTACCCGTATAATAAAATAAGAGGAGACATGTCTTACCTGTATAATAAAATAAGATGAAACGTGTCTTACCCGTATAATAAAATAAGAGGAGACATGTCTTACCCGTATAATAAAATAAGAGGAGACGTGTCTTAACCCGTATAATAAAATAAGAGGAGACATGTCTTAACCCGTATAATAAAATAAGAGGAGACATGTCTTACCCGTATAATAAAACAAGAGGAGACGTGTCTTACCCGTATAATAAAACAAGAGGAGACGTGTCTTACCCGTATAATAAAATAAGAGGAGACATGTCTTACCTGTATAATAAAATAAGAGGAGACATGTCTTACCCGTATAATAAAACAAGAGGAGACGTGTCTTACCCGTATAATAAAACAAGAGGAGACGTGTCTTACCCGTATAATAAAATAAGAGGAGACGTGTCTTAACCCGTATAATAAAATAAGAGGAGACGTGTCTTACCCGTATAATAAAATAAGAGGAGACATGTCTTACCCGTATAATAAAATAAGATGAAACGTGTCTTACCCGTATAATAAAATAAGAGGAGACATGTCTTACCCGTATAATAAAATAAGAGGAGACTGTCTTACCCGTATAATAAAATAAGAGAAACGTGTCTTACCCGTATAATAAAATAAGAGGAGACATGTCTTACCCGTATAATAAAATAAGAGGAGCATGTCTTAACCCGTATAATAAAATAAGAGGAGACGTGTCTTACCCGTATAATAAAATAAGAGGAGACATGTCTTACCTGTATAATAAAATAAGAGGAGACATGTCTTACCCGTATAATAAAATAAGAGGAGACATGTCTTACCCGTATAATAAAATAAGAGGAGACATGTCTTACCCGTATAATAAAATAAGAGGAGACGTGTCTTACCCGTATAATAAAATAAGAGGAGACATGTCTTACCCGTATAATAAAATAAGAGGAGACATGTCTTACCCGTATAATAAAATAAGAGGAGACGTGTCTTACCCGTATAATAAAATAAGAGGAGACATGTCTTACCCGTATAATAAAATAAGAGGAGACATGTCTTACCCGTATAATAAAATAAGAGGAGACGTGTCTTACTCGTATAATAAAATAAGAGGAGACATGTCTTACCCGTATAATAAAATAAGAGGAGACATGTCTTACCTGTATAATAAAATAAGAGGAGACGTGTCTTACTCGTATAATAAAATAAGAGGAGACATGTCTTACCCGTATAATAAAATAAGAGGAGACGTGTCTTAACCCGTATAATAAAATAACAGGAGACATGTCTTACCCGTATAATAAAATAAGAGGAGACATGTCTTACCCGTATATAAAATAAGAGGAGACATGTCTTACCCGTATAATAAAATAAGAGGAGACATGTCTTACCCGTATAATAAAATAAGAGGAGACATGTCTTACCCGTATAATAAAATAAGAGGAGACGTGTCTTACCCGTATAATAAAATAAGAGGAGACATGTCTTACCCGTATATAAAATAAGAGGAGACGTGTCTTACCCGTATAATAAAATAAGAGGAGACGTGTCTTACCCGTATAATAAAATAAGAGGAGACATGTCTTACCCGTATAATAAAATAAGAGGAGACATGTCTTACCCGTATAATAAAATAAGAGGAGACATGTCTTACCCGTATAATAAAATAAGAGGAGACGTGTCTTAACCCGTATAATAAAATAAGAGGAGACATGTCTTACCCGTATAATAAAATAAGAGGAGACATGTCTTACTCGTATAATAAAATAAGAGGAGACGTGTCTTACCCGTATAATAAAATAAGAGATGTGTCTTACCCATATAATAAAATAAGAGGAGACATGTCTTACCCGTATAATAAAATAAGAGGAGACGTGTCTTACCCGTATAATAAAATAAGAGACATGTCTTACCCATATAATAAAATAAGAGGAGACATGTCTTACCCGTATAATAAAATAAGAGGAGACGTGTCTTACCCGTATAATAAAATAAGAGGAGACATGTCTTACCCGTATAATAAAATAAGAGGAGACATGTCTTACCCGTATAATAAAATAAGAGGAGACGTGTCTTACCTGTATAATAAAATAAGAGGAGACATGTCTTACCCGTATAATAAAATAAGAGGAGACATGTCTTACCCGTATAATAAAATAAGAGGAGACGTGTCTTACCCGTATAATAAAATAAGAGGAGACGTGTCTTACCCGTATAATAAAATAGAGGAGACATGTCTTACCCATATAATAAAATAAGAGGAGACATGTCTTACCCGTATAATAAAATAAGAGGAGACGTGTCTTACCCGTATAATAAAATAAGAGGAGACATGTCTTACCTGTATAATAAAATAAGAGGAGACATGTCTTACCCGTATAATAAAATAAGAGGAGATGTCTTACCCGTATAATAAAATAAGAGGAGACATGTCTTACCTGTATAATAAAATAAGAGGAGACATGTCTTACCCGTATAATAAAATAAGAGGAGACATGTCTTACCCGTATAATAAAATAAGAGGAGACATGTCTTACCCGTATAATAAAATAAGAGGAGACATGTCTTACCCGTATAATAAAATAAGAGGAGACATGTCTTACCTGTATAATAAAATAAGAGGAGACATGTCTTACCCGTATAATAAAATAAGAGGAGACATGTCTTACCGTATAATAAAATAAGAGGAGACATGTCTTACCCGTATAATAAAATAAGAGGAGACATGTCTTACCCGTATAATAAAATAAGAGGAGACGTGTCTTACCCGTATAATAAAATAAGAGGAGACGTGTCTTAACCCGTATAATAAAATAAGAGGAGACGTGTCTTACCCGTATAATAAAATAAGAGGAGACATGTCTTACTCGTATAATAAAATAAGAGGAGACATGTCTTACCCGTATAATAAAATAAGAGGAGACGTGTCTTACCCGTATAATAAAATAAGAGGAGATGTGTCTTACCCATATAATAAAATAAGAGGAGACATGTCTTACCTGTATAATAAAATAAGAGGAGACATGTCTTACCCGTATAATAAAATAAGAGGAGACTGTCTTACCCGTTTTTAATAAAATAAGAGAGAGTGTCTTACCCTATAATAAAATAAGAGGAGACATGTCTTACCCGTATAATAAAATAAGAGGAGACGTGTCTTACCCGTGGACGTGAACAAAGTTCTCCGTCTGGTTCACGTCGTTGTCCCGTAGAGCACTCAACTCCCTACAACCCACAGGGAACAACCTGAACACAGGGAACTTATCGGAGTCAGGGTGGAGGTGAGTTCCTCACTAAAAAGTTCTTGAGTAACAATTGCGAATACAATCATTATGAATAAGTATGAGCATGACAATATGAAATATTTTATTATCATTAATTTTACATAAATAAACAAACATTGCATATAATTAATTAATATTTTATGTATAATATATATATATATATATATATATATATATATATATATTATATATATATATATTTATATAATCAAGGTTTGAAATTCCACTTGTCTGCTAAAACCACGATAACTGGATTTGCCACCAGACAAGTGAAATTGCTACTACTTGTTGTCCGCGGGACAACATGGCTATTTGCAGACAGGACTTGTAATCATTGCTAAATTGTCTGTTCTCTAAAACATTTTACATAATTATAGTACATTTCTTTAGTAAATGTACTTCTCTCGGTAAACAAACACAAAACTAAACGGAAAGAAATACAGAAGTCTCGCAAAACCGACTCTCGGTCAGTTTCTTCACATTGCTGGGCCTAGGCTTTAAGGAGAAACAGGTTTGGAAATTTATGTTTTCTTGGGACAAGTCAATTGTTTACAGAGAAATGAACTCTTGCTTCTATTTGTATGTTCAAATGAACAGTAAGTTATATAACAGTTCCAAGCAATGCAAAAAGCTACATTATATACATGCAGTTTGGATATAAACATGTAAGTTTACATCACACTGTGCACATATGATATCAGCAATAAATATTTCAGCATTCGGTATCATACTCTCTAAAGATATTCCAATTCCATTTATAACAAAATACAGATTTATATAAACTAGAGAAAACATCAAAACGCACTACGTAGTAAAAAATATGCAGCATTTACAATCACACCTACTTCGAAATGACTATTTCCGGGAGCATTTCCTCAAACGTTTTCTGTGGTTCGTCATTGACCAGGAAGTCGCCCTCTATTGGGATGACCTTGAGGGCGACGGACCGACCCCTCCTCTGGGCCCTGAAAACTTCCCCGTAGACGCCTTCTCCAATCTTTGTGATGGTTTTCATCATTCTGAGGATCAAAAACTGCACGTCTAGACAAAGTAGACATAACCACACACTTCTTCAGTTTGCTGGGGGTGTGGTGGGGGGAGGGGGTAGTGACACAATTAGCCGCGGGACTGGGGGGCAAGAAAGCACGCAACTGATGCTGTCTGTGTAAAAAGAACACAGCACAAGTGTTCTACACACAATTCTGGCACTAACTTGTCCGTAATAATTTCTCTGCCTTTGTTTTACTTGTTAGACCTGGCTAATTGTTAAGCTTGGTACCTCGGGGGAAATGCACTTACAATGATCCATAGTCAGCACATTAATAATGATAAATAATGCATATCTTTACGTTTAAGTTTATGAAATCGGCCGGGGAATGGTTTCAAACCACCGGAGTGCAACGTTGGCTTCATGATTTAGCTGCTTATTTCTGCCATATACATGTGTGTGTGTGCAGCTAAACCATGAAACCAACATTGCACTATATATATACCGGAGTGTAATGCTGATTTCATGGTTTAGCTGCAAAATTTAATTAACTGCTGCTTATATATATATATATATATATATATATATATATAAGCAACTAAACCATGAAACCAGCATTGCATTCCGGTATATATATATATTTATTTGTTTACACTATATCCTACAGAAGTGTCTGTTGTTTTATTTTATCTGTGCATTATGACACGTTATGTGTTAGCAAGGTGACTTACGCAGGTGTGATGCAGTCAGTAAATCTACAGACGTCCTTCTGGTCACACTGAGCCAGGACACGCTCTCTCGCACTCAAGGGTGGACAGGACGTCTTCCGCGGCGTCAATGCTACCTGAGGACATAAAGACACATTTGTGTGTTTACTATACCTGTGTGTGTGTGTGTGTGTGTGTGTGTGTGTGTGTGTGTGTGTGTGTGTGTGTGTGTGTGAGAGTGTGTGTGTGAGTGAGTGAGTGTGTGTGTGTGTGGTGAGTGAGGAGTGGAGTGAGTGAGTGAGTGAGTGGTGTGTGTGTGTGTGTGTGTGTGTGTGTGTGTGTGTGTGTGTGTGTGTGTGTGTGTGTGTGTGTGTGTGTGTGTGTGTGTGTGTGTGTGTGTGTGTGTGTGTGTGTGTGTGTGTGTGTGTGTGTGTGTGTGTGTGTGTGTGTGTGTGTGTGTGTGTGTGTGTGTATCTGCATAAAACACCTATTAATAGATAATCATAAAGGCAGCATAGGTCAACAGCTCCATTGTGAATGATAGGATAGCACAATTGAGGATTGCTCTCTTTAAAATTCTGTTCTGCCAGTGCAAATATCTAAATCCAAGTCTAATAAAATATAGTGCAAAATAAGGTGCATATAGGGTGGCGTATTCATCAAATAAATATGTGCATTTACCCATCCACCACCCTTCCAATTATATTTCTACCCATCCAAAGTGTGTTTTACCCACCCAAATGATGGGTGGATGGGTCTCTAGATGAAGCCATGTGGGGAAGCAAACAAAAACAACTGCGTCTAACATCAAAGTGAAAGACACACCTTGATAGAATGACGTGACGTTCCCAGTGGTGGCTCAGTCTCACATGACACGTTTGATGACAACTCACGGCTTGACGTCAACACTGACTACAGAGAGAGAGGGACAGTCACATCTAGTGTAAATATAACAATTATTTATTTACATGCATTTTAATCAGAGATGGCGTGATTACAATATAAATGTAATCGAGTACGCTCAGTACGATTACCACAAAGATACATGAGTGTGATTACGAGTACGATTACTCTGAAACAAATGTAATCGATTATGAGTATGATTACTTCGGAATGTAATCATGATTACCTTTCATAATTACTTTTGTTGAATATCATAATCCTACTGCTACTGTGAGTGTGACCTTCTTTGAACCTATAGGCATCATTATTTTCATGTTGCTATGCCAGTTTTAACTGAATACACGTATTTGCTATGCAGGTTATAATTTTTAATAACTAACATAATGAAAACGGTTATTAGACATATTACACATATAAAACATTTCACAAGACTATTAAGGTAATTAAATTTAATATGCTTTGAAGAAATTGTCAATACATTCTGGCATCTCTAAATGACCATATGCAGATGACTTTTGGCAGGCAATGCCCTAGTTTTATTAAAATACGTGTGACTTGACATACAGCTTCATCAGACAGACAGCAGATGACAACATATCACACAGACAGTTGGAACTGAAATGAACTCCGTATCTTTGGTCTCAACTCTGAAGCAGCATATACAGCAAAACATCAATTTGCCCTGTTGAACTGCTGGTTTGGTGGCCCTGGCTCCAGTCCCAGGTACTGTGCATACATTGCCTGAGCCACTGGTGAAACAGATCATGGCTTCAGATCAAACTACTTAGTGAAAGAACGTAGGAGTACCTCGATTGACAGTCCGGAGCTCTACTGTGCAACCACCGCTCCCCACTACAGAGGGGAGGTTTATCTACCCCAGTGCTTCCCAGACTGTCATTGTTTTAACTTTGTGCTGCTACAGTTTACAGGTTTAACAGGAAGGTCAGCAGGGTTGCTTCTCTAGGCATAGAAGGTATTAATTAGGGACATCTAACTGAATGTTTATGCAACATCTCTGAAATGCTCAATAGTAGTAAAACATTAATATGACAATGACTACTACATCTATAAGATTACTTCTGATATTGTCATTTCTATTTGTCTAATATATTTGCTTGCAACTGTTTATATGAAACAATTGTAATTGTGAGAAGTAATCATGGGTACGATTACTTTGGTAATGTAATCAAGTATAAGTACAATTACTTGGATTTTTGGACCAACCTAATCGAGAATGTTTACTCAAAAAGTACAAGTACAATTACTACGAGTATGATTACAAGTGTACGATTACTCCATCTCTGATTTTAATATTTACTTATTTCCATGTCTTTTGCATTTTTTCTCTCTGCCTTGTAGAGCGAGTCAGGCCAAGTAAAAACCTGTGAGACTTTCGTCAGCAAGACGGCTGTTTCTATGGCTACACAAAAGCCACCATACAGTGGAAACAAACTTAATAAAGCATATCTACAAAGGAGCGTCACATTTTAAAATAACAAATTTTATTTTTTAAATCTATGGGAATTTAAGAAATAAACCCAGTTTGTTGGTTTACAAAATGCAAAAATTTACGGGAGGAGTGTCCTGTTAGCCATGACCCAGGGATGGCTGGATTGAGAGTGACCAACAGACAGCCTCCCCAACTCATGTTTAGTTTATTTATGCCAACCTGATTGTTCATGGTCGGGACACTGTGATCTGACTACTATCACACAGTGACGGTTTCTACTTTGAGTTTGTATGTAAGTTAATAATACAAGTAAATATTACCTGCTTTTTTCAACATATTCACATAACTGAGCTGTGTTGATTTTAAAACTGTATCATTTTTGTTTTATATATATATATATATATATATATATATATATATATATATATATATATATATATATATGTATGTATATATATATATACATATATATATATAATATTGTTAAATTATATTGATAATTAAGTGTATATTTTTGATAAAAATATCTGAGATTAAGACACACCTTGATTGAGTTTTGTGACCGTCCTATTGGTGACGGGCATGACAATCTTGACGACACCGACTCATCTGCGCCTGACGTTTCAGACATTGCTGATGCTGATTCCTCCTCCTCACAGATGTCGCTCAAGCTTTCCTCACTTTCACCACTAGATGGCGCCTCTTCCTCGTCAGACGACTCACCACTCAAAACGACAACCTCGTCATCGGAAAAATACGTCACGGGAGAGAGGCTGCGCAGTTGGCACATGCTGCCTCCTAGTGAGTTGTTTGTGAACCTGGTTGTACCCTTCTGCCGCGACCGCAAGAGGTACATGCTTCGACGCGACTGTGTTTGACTGGACGGGGCATCATCAAATAAGTCACATGACACATCATATGGTGAGGTTACGTCACCACCTGCTGGCAGACAGAGAACCATCACACGACGATTTAATGCAGCAAAGCTCACACGATATGCAAATCTGTTAAAATATAGTGGCTTATATAAAGTGGTAAAATATATCTGTAAAATGCAATAAATTATAGTTATCAACTTAATATTAAATATCAAATAAGTATTAAAGGCAGACACTATGGGAAGAGTATTATTGCCTGAATCAACAACAGGCTACAGACATTTCATTCTTCTGACAAATCAATTAGATTTTGGTCTGTTCATTTCAACCTCAATTTTCTTCTATACTGTTTTATTCCACCAAATCACATTCATGAAAGCATGTCCATTCGAACAAGTCTAATCACACAGCGGAAGTGACCTATGAAGATTTGTGTAGTCTTGTTTGTAAAGGAATAGAATTATAGCTCCTCAGTTACATATTCATCCTCATGGGCTGATGGCACTGTGGGTTGCACCAGTCTATGTACCTCACACCTCTAAGTACCTCAGTACCTCACCCTGTCCAAATTTATTTTTAACAAGATTGCCATCAAAAGCCACCAGGTGGCATGTGGAATTGTGGGCAGGAAGAGTTAGGCTTATCAAGATTCCAAAAAATTTCAATTTCCTCTAAATGAGAGGTTCATTTTCGGACAACCAACCTAAATGAGTTTACGAGATTCCAGTCCAGTTAATCTATGGCAGGTCTTTCTATATCTATAACTTGTGGGATCTTTTGCTTTACCAGTTTGATGGTAAAGTACTGGGAGTAATTTCAATTGAGCCTTGTATCCAATCACCTTATTCAATACATAATGATTTGGCTTTGAACCAATTATAACTGGTGTTACATCATTGTTCAGGAAGAAGTAGGCATGAATAACACCATTTTAGAGTTCTTTCTTTACATCAGTCATGGCGTGTGGACATTAAGGTTGCCTGCTTTTTAAATTTAATATTAATTTCTTATTCACCACGTAGAACATACATGCAAATATTTTTCTAATTACTTTGTTAAGCTCAGAACAATGTCTGCAATTTGAAACTGCAACAGGTTCAAATGATAAGCAAAATATCCAATTTCAAAATGAAATTGACTGGCAATAATGCGGAGGCGAGGAGAGTTAATCACAATACCCTTTGATGTTTAACTTACCCACGTTTTAGACGACTAGACTGCCCACTCACTTCCTGTTACAAGTGACTGATTTGTCACTTCTGGACAGATGAGCAGGCAACGTCCCATTAATTAGAGAAAGATCCAAGTGTTTCAGCAAACTTTGATAGGCTGTCTGTCAGGGGTATGGTGGTCCACTATCTCCTCTGCATATATAAACCCAGTACCAATACGCTATCTCACATACCTCCAGCACTACACCGTAGCCTCAGTCTGGCTTCCATCGACGGACTGTCACCATGGTAACTGTCTGCGGTGCTGCTCCCAGTAATGTTCGACACATCGGACACATGGAGTCTCTCCAGTTCCACGCGACACATCGATAGGGGACTGACAGAGTCCCGGTATGAGGTACTAGGGGGCGCCACTGCACTGGCCCGGCCAGAGGGAGCCACATGTGGTGTGCTTGTCGTGACTGTGCCTGTGTGCTTCCAGCCGACACTGACCTCTGCCTCGACCTCTACTGAGTCTGACATTATGAGGCTGTATTTGTCTAGTTCACTGAAGTTGAACTGAGACGACAGTTCTCGGCAGGACTTGTCGACTTTCTTACAGCGCCGGATCTGCTGCTTCATAGCTGGGGACTCCTCTGTGCTCACATTGCTGGCGTCCTGGTGAAGCAAACGTTGTCACTTACACTACGAAGACATTTAGCATTATTATTATTAATAGCATTTCTAGTGCGCGGTATGTCCACGATTAGGCTGTTCATAGACGCATGCACATATCACCAAAAAAAATGCACATGGAAGTTTAAAAAACTTATGCCACGGTAAATTTTATATTCTATTAAAATAAGAATTACTATCAGGGGTAGAACTTTGGCATTTATTTTACTAGACAGCGGGACTAGTAAAGTCAAAAGTTTACTAGTCCGCCAAATTACTATCAGGGGTAGAACTTTGGCATTTATTTGATTCTCAGCAATGCCAAAGTGACCACAGTTAACCTCAATAGCTTTTCATGTTTAAATTTCCCACGTTCTAAACAGCAGACTTCCCAATGCTACTTACTGATTGGCAAATTCTGTGCAGAGTACAAATGTAAACAAATGGCTAGGAACATATCACCTCCTTACAATGGTTAAGTCTGTTGCCATGACTGTCTCTATTAAGGATGGGGTGAATCTGGAATTTCATTTGAATCGAATATCTTCGAAATTTCAAATACAAATCGAACATCAAATCAAATACGAACATTCAGTGGTTTGTTTTGTGAAGTTTATTTGTTTAAGTAATGTTACCTGGTTGTGATTTTATTTTAACCTAGTGTGTATACATATAAGATATGGGAGGAGTAGTTTGGTGGTTGTAGTTAAGTGGTTAAGTCAAAAAGTAAAAGATCGCCTGGGGCCAATTTTGTGGCTGAGGACTCGTAGGAAGATATTGAGTGATATTCGTTTACACAGCTGCAAACTAAAAACATTCGAATATTTGAAATTCCGAATACGAATTGAATATTCGTTCCATCCTTAGTCTCTATGTAAAGGCACGAGTCTCAAAAACATGCAGTAGGTGAAATAAACTCTAGTTTGTCTCTTCTGATAACCCAGCGAGACTACTCACCTAGAATCCTAGATACCATTCCCATAAATGCAACATTACATATACTAAATGCACATAAACAAAAACTGATGATATTATTACTTATTATCAACGTACATTTTAGACTTCGCGAATCTATGAGATTTTCCCTAACTGTACACCCAGCACTCACATGGAGGGGAGGACGGCATCGCGGAGGCGCTTTCCTCTTCCCCGTCTTGGCCACAGGTGGCGCCTCTGTGTCCTTTGCCGTAACTCTTTTCCGCAGTCTTCTCCCACCTCCCGTGTTTTCCTTCCCATTCACCTTCTGTCTGTATCAACAGCAAACAGTGTGACAATCTATATCAATCTGTGACAATCTGTATCAATCTGTATCAATCTGTGACAATCTGTGACAATCTGTATCAATCTGTATCAATCTGTATCAATCTGTATCAATGTGACAATCTGTATCAATCTGTGACAATCTGTATCAATCTGTATCAATATGTGACAATCTGTATCAATCTGTATCAATCTGTATCAATCTGTATCAGAGATGGAGTAATCGTACTCTGTACTTGTACTCGTACTCGAGTACGAGTATTTTTTGAGTACTCGTACTCGTATTCGAGTATGAAGGAAAGTAATCGTACTCGTACTCGAGTACATTACAAAAGTAATCGTACTCACGATTACTTCTCACGATTACATTTTTTTCATATGAACAGTTGCAAGCAAATATATTAGACAGATAAAAATGGCAATATTAGAAGTAATCTAATAAATGTAATAATAATCAAGGTATTAATTTTCTATTACTGTTGAGCATTTCAGTTAAATAAATATTCAGTCAGATTTCTCTAATTAATACCTTCTCTTCCCAGAGAAGCAACATCTCACCCTCCTGCTTAGTACAAAGTACACGTTATATAGTGACAGTCCCTGGGAAGCACTGCAGGAGATAAGCATCCCCTAACATCTTGCTTTGTAATTTTAGAAGCCAGGCCTCAGCCCCACCTGTACTGTTTGCTCTGTCAGTATGGTGTGAATGACTGGTCATATTTCCAACATTCAGAATCCTGACTGCTAAATCCCTGTCTATTATGTTTAATTAAGTGCAAATTGTAAACTTGTCTAAATCCACAACCATTCTGTGTTTGTCCCATCCAGACATGGGGTCAAATACATTGAAATGTATTTAAATACAAATATTCTTGAGGGATTACAAATACTTTTTAAATATAAATGTATTTAAATATGAATACATTGAAAAGTATTTCAAATATTTTTCAAATACGTTTCATTTTTTATTACTATGTAGGTAAAAGAAAAGCAACACATATATTGAGACATCTAGTTTATAGGCATAATTAGTGTTTTGCTCATATGATGACAGGCAGACCAGTGCTAGGGAGTATTGTTATTGTTAACTGCATCACAGTGACAACTGACTGAAAGAGGTAAAGGCCAAAATATATTGTTTGTATGTTAAGCCAGGAGGTCCATAATAATATAACGCCTATGTTGCCCTCAGAAGAGACACTGCTAATCATTGCTAGGATGTTGTGAGGAAGGCTCAACTTCAAAGTCAGCCAGGAAACCAGAATAACCTGGTGCCAAATTGAACCCTGACTAAAGAACAAAAGGGGATATTGACCTATGGTCACTGTTAGGTCCATCCTCTGGCTCTGAGCAAACACAAGTTGTGGTCACTGCAGGGCCAGGGGGAAGCCTGCTGTTAAGTGTCTTCATCAGTAATTAGCATTGTTGGGTGAAGTTGCAGTGCATTAAGGTAATCAGTTTGGCAGGCGTTACATGTGACAGTGAAAAAGAAATGTTGATGCTGACAATGTATTTCAAAAAAATATTTGAACAAGTCAGATACTTTAGGAAAGTATTTAAATACAAATACTTTTAATTCCTAAACATCAAATACAAATATTTTAAAAAGTATTTAAATACTTTCAAATACAAATGTATTTGACCCCATGTCTGGACCCATATGATATACTACTCTTTTGGATAGCAGTAATCAGTTAGAACATTAGTGACACAACAACAGAACAAGAATGACACCTAGGGATTCCATGAAAGTCGCCTTTATGTTAGAAACAGGATATTCATTAAAGTAATCATGAAAGTAATCATGATTACATTCTAAAGTAATCGTACTCGTACTCGAGTATATTGTAAAGTAATCGTACTCGTACTCGAGTACATTTGTTTTCTGAGTACTTGTACTCGTACTCATGCATGTTCAAAGTAATCGTACTCGTACTCGAGTACATTTGTATTGTACTCACTCCATCTCTGATCTGTATCAATCTGTGACAATCAGTATCAATCCATGACAATCTGTATCAATCTGTGACAATCTGTATCAATCTGTGACAATCTGTTATCTGTGACAATCTGTATCAATCTGTGACAATCTGTATCAATCTGTGACAATCTGTATCAACCTGTGACAATCTGTGACAATACTCTAACACTCTACCCCCCCCCAGATAACTTACTTTTATCTACTCATTCCTTGGATAATTCCACTATTGGGGCGAGTCGTAGATATTGGACAAAACACATACGTTTTGTTTTATTCTGCATGTCACAGCACACTAATTATCCACAACATTTTCTACCATTTCTATGCACTACAATTAAGTACTGGCATATGTATTCTTACTAAAAGAAGTATTTTTGTTTGTGACTTGTTCATATCATGACCTGTGAATCCATGCCACTTACGCCGTTTTGCCTTTTCACTACAGCTAATGTTACAAACAGATAATGTTCTAATATTATGAAAAAGAATCAAGAGTTATCAACTTTACATTTACCAGTTCAATATTTCGCAGGGGGGATACACAGAGAAGCCAAATACTAGAGGCATAGATAAAGATAGCAAAAAGACATCAGCAAAGAACAGCCTGGAAAGCCCTACGGAATTTGGTTATAAATGTGTTTGTTTAAATGCAAGGAGCATAGTAAACAAAAGAAATGAACTAAACATTATGGTAGAAGATATTGACCCTCACGTAATAGGTATAACTGAATCTTGGGCCACACCCGATATATCAGATGCCGAATTAGGAATGACAGGGTATGTAATGTTTAGGAAAGATAGATTAGGAAGAAGGGGAGGCGGAGTTATTTTATATATTAAAGAATCCATCCAAGCTTATGAAATAAAATTAGAAAAAGAAGCAGAATGTGAAGAAGCTGTCTGGTGTAACATAGTTACAGGAAACTCAACATTAACTGTTGGGTTAGTGTATCGGAGTCCAAACATAAGCATGGAAGAGAATGAAAAAATACATAACGCTATCAAAGAAGTGAGTAAACGGGACTGTATTATTATGGGGGATTTTAACCAGTGGACATCTCTACAGAGTACCGGGAGAGAGGATCAAGAGTTTTTAAATTTAGTACAAGATAGTTTCCTTTCTCAACATGTGTTAGAAGCAACCAGGGGCGAGAATGTGTTAGACATAGTATTGAGCTCACAGAAGGAATTTGTTGATAATGTCAAGATATGTGAGCCACTGGGGTGTAGTGATCACAACCAGATACATTTTATCATCAAAGTAAAGGGAGAACGGAATAGAAAAATAAGGTACAGGAAAACATTTCACAAAGGAAGATATAAGGACATGACGGAATATTTATCAAAGATAGACTGGAATAACACACTGAAGAATAAGACAGCAACAGAATGAATGAAATTGACTGCGTCGTTGACAAATTTGTCCCCTTGAAAAAACAGGGGAAACGGTCAAAGAAGAAACACTTATCGAAGGAAGCCATTAGAAAAATCAAGTACAAGCAAATGATGTGGAAGACATATAGACATACCGGAAGTGAAGAAGACTATAGCATTTATAAAGAAGCACTTAATCAAGCTACAGCTGAAATTAGAAATTCAAAGAATTGCTTTTAATATAAAACAAGACAGCAAGAGTTTTTATGCGTATGTTCGAAGTAAACAGAAAGTTCAGGATAAGGTCGGTCCTCTAGAAGGTAGTGATGGAAACATAATAACAGAGGGATTCTTAATGGCAGAAAACCTAAATGAGTACTTTAGTTCGGTGTTTACCAGGGAAGATATTAGTATATTACCAGTACTTGAGACTAAGTTCGAAGGGAGAGAGTTTGACTATTTAGGACAACTAATTGTAACCCCAACAATGGTAGCTATGAAAATAAGAGATATGAAGGATAATAAATCACCTGGAGTGGATGGGATTCCTCCCAAATTACTATTGGAAATTGTAGAACAAATCAATTGTAGAACAAATACCGCTTGCAACAGTGTTCAATTTGTCATTAGAGGAGGGAATAGTTCCGTTAGAATGGAAAGAAGCAAACATTATACCATTATTTAAAAAAGGTTCGAGGAACAAGTCAGAGAACTATAGACCAGTGAGTTTAACATCGGTAATTTGCAAACTATTAGAAAGACTAATTAAAGATCACCTGGTTGATTTTCTTGTTAAAAATAAATTGATAAACCCATCTCAACATGGGTTTTTAAAAGCGAGGTCATGCTTAACAAATATGTTATGTTTTTTGGAAGATGTCACAAAGTGGCTAGATGAGGGATCACCAGTAGATATAATCTACTTAGATTTTTAAAAAGCCTTTGACAAAATGCCACACCAAAGACTACTACTTAAACTAAAGGCCCATGGCATAGGAAATGGAATGATCAACTGGATAGAAAAATGGCTTATTGGTAGAAGACAAAGAGTAGTAGTTGATGGGGAGGTTTCAAACTGGAAAGCGGTTTTGAGTGGAGTACCGCAGGGATCAGTACTGGGACCTATTTTATTCTTAATATATATCAATGATTTGGATGATGACATAACAAGCAAGGTGTTGAAGTTTGCGGACGACACAAAAGTGTTTAGGAAAATTAAAAGTGATGCAGATAGACAGCAGTTACAAGATGATCTTAATAAGTTGATAGAATCGTCTGAGAAGTGGCAAATGCTGTTTAATTTTGGAAAGTGTAAGTGCCTTCACACAGGACATGGGAATGAAGATGCACAATATACAATGGGTGATACTGTACTAAATACTACCTTAAAGGAAAAGTACTCAGGGTTAACTATTAGTGCTGACATGAAGGTATCAGAGCAGTGTGGAATTGCAGCAGCGAAGGGAAACCAAATTCTTGGATTAATTAGGCGAAATATAGTGTACAAAGAAAAAGAACTAATAATACCGCTGTATAAAACAATAGTTAGGCCTCACTTAGAATATTGTATACAAGCATGGAGGCCATATCGCAAGAAGGATATTGATATGCTAGAAAGAGTACAAAGGAGAGCAACCAAAATGATACCAAAACTCAGGAATATTAGTTATGAAATGCGTCTAAAAGAATGTGGCTTAACAACACTAGAAACCAGAAGATTGAGAGGAGATCAGATTGAGGTGTTTAAAATATTGAATGGATATGAAAATATTGACAAAAATATTTTTTTCACAGTCAAGGAAGAGAGAAGGACTAGAGGACATGGAGTTACATTAGCAAAGAAGCAGTGTAGACTAGATATTAGAAAATTTTCATTTTCACAAAGAACAGTAAACGAATGGAACAGATTATCAGCTGATTGTGTAGGTGCTAGTAGTGTTAATATATTTAAAAATAAAATCGACATATACCTAAGAAGGGCGGGGTATACTTAGATAGATAGGTTGGACTCTCGATAAGCCAAATGGCTTCCTAGTCCACCTGCCATCTAGAGTTGAATCTCTAGGTGGCAATCTTGTTAAATCTTGTTAAATAACATTATTTAGTATTTAGTAAGACTAGATAACATGACGGGAATCTGTTTTGTCCACCCTTTTCTTGGGCAGCAAGTGTCATGCTGGTCCAGTAATCTAGGGATAGATTATATCTCTGTAGAAACTAATACAAATGTCATATTAACAGAACAGTGCCAATAAATTGAATTGAGGATGGATGACGTCAATCATCAGTCTGAAAGAGGTAGAAAACTAACTAACTAACTGCAAAACTGACTAATGCAGCAGGCTGGTTTACAATTCACAGGCACCTCTGAACAAACCTCGGTCGTGTCGACACCGCTGGACTTCTGAAGTCAGACAGACTGCCGTTCTCGTCTGAGCTGCCAAACACATTGTCGTTGGTGATGTTTGGGCTCCACACATCGACGACATTGACAACTCGATTTCGATGCCGGCCATAAGTCTGCACCAGGTTACCCCGTCTCAACATTGCAGCTCAATCGACTTCTTCTGCAACAACAGGCATAGCTTTATGTAGAGATCCATCCACCCGTCATTTGGACGGGTAAAGAGGAATATGGACGGGTAGAAATGTGGTGGACGGGTAAATGAAGGAGGAAAAAAATTTATAAAAATTTAAATGCGCTAGCGGATGGCAAAAATTGGACCGTTATTTGGCTTTCAAAATGTGTTTTTAAGATGCAATATTTGCAAAACATCAATATATCTGTGAATGCTGAATGATTAGGGTTAGGGTGAAGTAGCCAAATATACAGATGTAATAACAGTAAAACTGACATGCTCAGAAGTCATATCCTACTCTATTTTCTAGGGCATGTAACATGTGGCTTGTGACGGAATATGCTCCTACTCCCTGGATCAGTTCAACGTTTATGGGAGGTGCACACTGAAGACAGTTGGCTATTGGCCTTGGGTAAATACAAATGGGTGTAGACTGGTGTGACAGTGGTCATAGCCGGACATCCTCGTAAGTCATTGCACTATGCTAGTATAACACTGGTCAATCGTCTAGCTTTAAAGCTATGGATTGAGCGGAGTCGAACTATACAATTATAACAACTGACTTTGTCAGTCGCTACTGTGTCAGCCATGGGAACAGCGCAAATACCTGCCCCACTTTGAAGAGGGATACATAATTGGTAGAAATCACTATATAATGACCCATTCACCGGAGGTCCAACTCTCGTATAGGTCTACATTACAGCTCACGCCATATTTGCAGCGGTGACATCGCGTTGTTTACTTCGACTCGGCATGTTTAAGTTCTAAAATAAAAAAATGTAATCTGACTTCTTTGTACCGGATGTGATGTAGAATCACATTGCGAACACATACACATCGATATAAGGTGGAAAAATGGTTTTACAAGGCAGTAATAATTTAGCCCAGTTCAGTATAAGATTACCAAAATTTTCAAATTGTTGAACATGGCTACTAGTATTTGGTAGACGTAGAAATGGGTGCAGTTGCCGAGTTGGGTTTGAACTTTGATTTTGGACAAGTCTAAACTAAAATCGAACTGTTTTAGATTTCGATGTTCAAAACGTGCACTTCCGCTAGTTCCAAATTGACAAGAAAACAATGGCATACATCGTTACATACAGTGCCTCGTTATTTGTCTTTCTGGTATGAAAGTTTACCTTGTGATGATCTAAATATTATCATGCAAGCTCAATTACAGATAGCCAGTTGTTAAATATCGGCGCCATAAACAGAAATTATGTAAGATTAATTTTCATTGGTCAGCTTCTCTGGACGCTATCAAATCAGCGCCTCGTTTATGTTCTCAAATTAGATATGACCCCAGAGGTCAAACGGGCTGCCTAACTTCGCTAGGCGGCGTGTAGCCTCGATTATCCAGATGCCGTGAGGTGGCAGCACTTTTTTGCTATCCCCTCCACGTACAAAGCATGCATTTAAACGCCTGTCAATAGTGTCTTCAGTCTAACTGATTCTAATCGAAGATAATCTAACTTAAGCCGTATACTAATCGCAACCCTAAACTTAGATATGTGTGTACATCGGAATAGCCATAACAAGGCATTTGGACGTGGAGGGGTAACAAATAGCCATCACCTTACATTTGTGTAGCAAATCTGCATTCAAATGTCTATAATGTATAATATATATATATATATATATATATATATATATATATATATATATATATATATATATATATATATTATACATTTGAAATTTTTATGAGATCTACAGCAATGTGTACTATTATATATATATTATATATTGTTTTTGCAAAATTATGCAGATATATATATATATATATATATATATATATATATTTAAAAATATATATATATATTACTAACTGTAATGTACAGTGTAAAAAGTAGCTTAATTAGTGTACAGTGTAATTTATCTGCAATTGCGTAATCATGGATTACAGTGGTAAATATACCGTTGATAAGCTAACGAGGTGTCATGCATTGAGTGAGACTGCCGGTAGGACAGCTGTTCGTCATTTTCATACCAGCCACCCCAGTTTTATTAATTTAAATAAATTATACATTTTTCTCATTTGGACACTTCACAAATAATAATAATAATAATAGTGCCGTTTGTGTGTGATAAAACTGTATTATCAATGATTAATGACAAATCTCAAATTCACTTAATTTGTTATTTAAGTTGGATACCTTGAATTCTAATGATGGCAAGTAGAGCATTAAGTGTTGTGATGTCAGATGTACTTAGCAAACCACTGTCGCATAACTGATCAGTCGAACCTTGCATTAGTGTTACATCAGCAGTACAATTAACCACCTCGCAATTAGGATCACCACAAGACAGTCGAAAATGATTTCCAAAACAGTAAAGTTTAGAAAATTAGTTCCTCTAATCTGATTACCTTACTGTTAGGGCTACCTTTCCAGTCCTGCTTCACATAATAATGAAATTGCACTGTATAATAAGAACAGTTGTTGATTCTACACAACGACATTAAACTGAAATAATGCCTCGTACATTTGGAATCTTTAGTAAACACACTGAATTTGTTTGGCCTTTCATAATGACGTGTGTGCATTCTGGAACGTCGTCTGACACCTTTTAGTAAACAGAAGAGATGTTCCATCTTTCATTATGTTATCCGGACGAAATGGTTTGGTGTAGAGAATCATTGAGAACACAACCCAGCAAACAGGTAACGTTCCCGTAACGTTAGCAGAAGGTTATAATTAGGTTATGCAGTAACGTTCCCATATATAACGTTATGGGAACGTAAACAAACCTTTAAAAAAAACGTTAGGAGAACGTTACCGGCTAACGTTATCGTAACGTCGAAATAATGTTCTGCTAACATGATAACCTGATTTTGTTAGTTAGGAAATTAGCCTGAAGTAAAGTTTGAAAGTAGTTGGGCGCAGATTGATACGTGTACAGAGAATAGAGGAGACATTATTTCAACGAGAAGAGAAACAACAGTCGATGGGAGAAGAGGAAGACAAACTGTTGTGAGGAAAGACAGGAAGGATGGCAGGAATGGTCGAGCCGCCGAGAGTGAAAAAACAATGCTGAATACTGGTATAAGAGAAGAATCACAACGTGAACGGTGAGGATAGGGACATGTGAAACCTCCAAACTGACAAAGGATTACAGAAAAGAAGACGTCATGTATGAGTTTTCGGGTAGTGTTTCGAGTGAGCCCCCGAGTATAAGACGATCCGTCTCGGTGTTCTGTCGAACAAGATGCACATGCACTACAGCGTTGTGTGGTACAATGGTGACCTCTTGAATATATGAAAATGAGCAACATAAACGAATTGCAACACGAAAAGCATAAGAACAACCACATTGTGTTAGTATCGTTTAATTGTCAGTTACAAACACGCGTTTTGTCAGGTGAGCACTATGATAACTATTTCTGAAGTATTTCCACAGGACTTACAGGTGTTCCAACAATGCATTACCACATAAACTGGTCTTCCACAAGATCCGAATGCTGTCATAAATGGCATGCTCACTGTTTCATGGTCAGCAAAAGAATGCTTTCGCATATATCCCCATATATCTAACAATTGCTTCTGGGTGTGGTGCATATTAGGTAGCGAAAAGTAGCCATATATCTTGTGAGATGTTAAATTAAGCACGGCAGATTTAATTATGATTATGACCTTAAACGTATGGCGTCAAATAATTCTAAAACTATGGAAATATAATCTTGAACACATGAACAAATTGTGTGAACATTCATGTATATTTACAAAATTAGGTGGTTTATGCATTGATCAACGTGACTAGTTGTTTAGCTGCAACGCCGTCAAGTGTTCAAAAATGGATACCGAACGCGTTGCGCATTAATGCATATTGTCGTGTATTTTGTTTAAATTGTCGGTCGAGGAGGTTGTATTTATAAGAGAAACATAAAGGAAACATGGTAAAATAAAAGGGCATGCAATAACGTTTGATCTAATTGTGATGCAAGCAATTAAACCTCGACGTGGGTACGTGATACGTCAAGTATCTAATAATTATAAACCTGCGGTATGAAACATGAACATTCAGCGTTCAAACGAAGCCGGTCCCGATAAATATTACACCATCCCAAATACCTCCTACACGAACTTTAGTCACAGTGATAGTGTTATGAGTTGATAGTCCGTGGCGGTCGTTGTCTAATGCAAACCATCAAAATCGGCAGGTTTCTTCATGAGACTGCGGGCAACAGGTCGGTTCCATCGACGGCTTTGTAACTCAGACTCCTGGCAATATCCCAACGTTGGTTTGGCTCATTTGAAGAATTCCTGCGACGGCCACGATGCAGAAGAAGAGGATGTTGACGACAGCCAGGACGAAGCTGTAGTACAGGTCAGTGCTTGACGTCGCCGCCTTGCTCGCGAAGACGACAACACCGAGGAACATAAACAGCGCTGAAAGAAGAACATAAATCTCATGTGAGTGTTACAGAAACCATCTTCAGGTGGGGTTTTCTTACGCCCTAGAAGGAGGGTCTTGACCCCCCATATATGTGGATGCTGGACGTCGATGACGGCCTTCTCTGTGGAATATGAAATAAGTTTGGTGAACACTACGATGATGCATTGGAATAACTGTCAAATTAAATAGTCGTGCTGTTGAGTAAATGAATGACCGACCAAGGGAGTCTCATATGGTTTCAAGCAACCACTGGGAACACGCTGTACGAACTGGGTAGGGGACATAGAACCTGTGTTTGTGAAAAATATGATACAGAAGGAAACATCACTACGTCAGAATACATTAAAATTATTGTCATATTAAACATAATTACACTGTTGCAATGCTTCATTAGAAAGTATGCCTGTTCAATGAAACTATGATAAATAATTAATACAGCTTATGTTGTATTATAGATAAGGTTCTATTTTATTTTATTATTATATTTATTTTATTTTATCGTGGATCATATAGAATTTTCTCTCGAAAATATATCCATGGACCCCTCCCTAAGACGATTAATAAAAGTTTGAGAATCACCATTAGCTATCCGTGTATGCTGACAAAAATAAAACACAGGCTTATTTACGGGGCCCTGTCGGAAATGTATTTTTAATAACGTTTTGCGCCAATACGTGGCCAGCTAAGCACTCTCTTACATGTATGCGCGAACATTGCTTTCCTTCTTTCCGACATCCGAAATATGCCATTGGCTGTGTATGGCCAATGGTGGAGAATCATGAATATGTTCGAAAATCATTCACACATGAAGAAGAGTGGCTGAATGTTTTCCAGAGAAGTCGAGATGGTGTTTGATTGAACAACTGCTTTTACTAAGTACAACTGCAAACTGCAAATTCATGTATTTCCGCGACAAAAGGCCTACATAACGCCGCGCATTGTAAAGATCAACTTGCGTTGTATTTCGAGCCGTCAAGAGGTTCAAGCAATGTCCTTGCACTGAGTCTGTTCTATGGAAGAACCGTCGATTGTCACAGAACTGCAACGTTTATGCGACACATGGTCACATAGTCGGAGTACTTTGGCCGGGAACTTTGTCCTTGTATGACCTTAATGCATTTGTATCTACTTAACTTCGCCGACAAATTCACTGGCACTATTTCTTGATAAGCTGCCATTGTATTGTTGGTCTGCATAATGCCGTAGTACCCTAGGGTTGACAGTGCGTGCGTGCGTGCGTGCGTGCGTGCGTGCGTGCGTGCGTGCGTGGTGTGTGTGTGTGTTTGTGTTTGTGTGTGCTAGCGTACGTATGTGCATGCGTGTATACATGCGTGTGCCCATACATATTAACATAGGTCTACGTGTACGTGTGTTTGTGTTGAGATAAAAAAAAACGTCTACGTGCGTGTGAGCCTGAGAAATTACGGTGTATTTTGTTTAGAAGGATGTGTCGTACCTGACGCAACTGACGCCGCCGTAAAGACGCGAATGACGTTAGACTTGCTGACGGAGTGCATGAACATGTAGACGGCGGCTGCGGCCAGGGCGACGAGGGACGAGATGAACGACAGACACACCATCGCCTGAGTCGCCTCCAGCCACGCTACAACGCAAGCAGCGCGCAACATTGACGTGGAGTTAGTACATGTCTCGGTGACAACATATACAAGAGAGCCTTAATGGGAAAATACACATATATCAAACACAATTAACATTACAATGTCACAGAGACCTGCATCCAGTCATGTATAATATGACTCAACTTTAAAATGTGGCCATCGAGCTGCTTGCCCAGTTCGCAACTATACTAACTACATGATGAGACGTAGTGAGAACACACCGTTGTTTTGTTGGCGTACCGTTCAAATGTATCGGGTCTGATTGTGATTGACAAAGTACGGCCTTGTGCGTGCGTGCGTGCGTACGTGCGTGCGTGCGTGTTTGATTGGGTCAGTTGAAACTGGCTAAATGCCAGATGCTGCAAAAATCTTTGATATTTCACTGGAAATTTGCGGGACGAACGACACGTAGAAGACGCCTGTATGTAACACACATCAAATAGTTCTGAATATCGGGAACCTTGTAGCATCTGAGTACAACATATTTAAGAAACAAACCATTTTGACAGATATCTAGACACTGGCAATGTACCACGTATGCCCTCAACGACACTACTGGTGATCGCATTACATAGAACGCAAGAAACACCCAGCGAAGATACGAGAGCGTAGAGTCCAATACACGGAATGAGTCTCGCTGTTAGACATTACCTGTGGGATTGGTGATCCTACTGCAGCCGACGGGGTATGGGAAACACGCTCGCCACAGTCCGGCGTAAGTCAGGCTGCCCTTCGACCAGCCAGGCGAGGCGAGGACAATGACACAGAGGACGAAGGAGAAGATGGTTCCCCACCACATCACGGCCGAGTACCCCCGCAGCAGGCTGATCTTGTGCTTCGTCGTGCCGCCATTTTTCTCCTCTTTAATATCCTCCATAGCCGGTCTAGGAGGAACGTTACCTTAATTATTTGTATCCTCTTTAATTTTAACTGTTACCTATATTTCGTTTGTAATTATGAAATTGTTGTATGATTTCTCGATATGGTTGTTTACATATTCTCTTAAATGATTATGCAGTGGATATAGTCATTATTAAACATACTGTGCTACTGGACTGTAAAGTTAACATAATTTCTAATATTTTGATTAATATTAGTTAAATAGTTACAACTGCAAAAAAAGCTACAGTTAACTTTGAAACAACGTGATAGAGGTATACAAATACATAAGATCTTCTAGATACTCCTTTTTCTAACACTTTATACTATTGTTTCTATTGTGTTCTGTATTAGGCCTGTATATTCGGTGTTGGAAAATAAACGAATTGATTGATGGATTGCTTGATCTGTTGGTTGCTTGATTGGTCGATTGTTTGAACAATTACTGTGAAGTTATAACATATATATGTACTTACTTTTCGTGTCAGCAGCCGCAGTTCGCAGTTAGCTACCAGTGCAACTTCAGATATTTAAATGACTACGAAGTGCGATTCTGTACAATGCGTCGACTCGAGGTATCTATGTACATCAATAGTGTATGCTTAGCACCATCTGCTTATTCAACTGTTGCCTTGGCGGTTCGCAGGCCTAAGCGTGTCATGCGTGTTCGTGTGTGCTATTCATAGAGAAAGCTTCTGGCGTATCTGGCGGTACGTGATGTTAGCATAAAGCTTAGTGAAGGAACAATAAATAACGCGGTACTTTTGTATGAGAATAGAGACCGCATATTATAGGGCGGAGTAGCGTAATGGTTAGCACGGCAATTTCTATCTCCGCCCCTCTCTATAGAGAACCCGGATTAGAATATCATTGCTTCATTGTACTCCAGACCGCCTCGGTTCACTTAGTTATCTGTCTGCAGACTGTGCATGGTTAACAGTATTTGCAGATTACCATTTAGTATTATATATATATATATATATAATATATTATATATATAATTTATATATAAATATATATATATATATATATATATATATATATATATATATAGAAGAGAGAGAGAGAGAGAGAGAGAGAGAGAGAAGTCTACTTATTTGCTCTATTGATTTTAATTGTCATTTAACGTTCTACTAGTTAACTTGTTTACATAATGTATTACTTTTGATAATATTTTTGATTCTCGAATGGATAAACAATCCGGTTTCTTGGTGGTTATTTTTATCATACATCATTTCCTCTCCAGAAACTCTATTGGTAAGGAGGGAGGTCCGAATATTTCAGCCATTTCCCGCGGTCTTTTCAGCAGACTGACGTCATTGTTGTGTCATGTGACCCACACGTCCTGGAGTAGGATTGGGGGAGCTCCTGGCCGACATCTATATGAGAGGTAATTATGTACATGATAACATATTTATTGTTCTATATTGTCAGCGCTTTGAACAATTTTAACCTGGATATGTGACATTTTGTACTATAAATATAATATGTTGTAATATCTTATATATTTAATATCTTATATTTATATAAATAATACACTAAAGCTTCCTATACAAGTTCGAAGGTGCTCAAACGCACAGGTGGGACGGAACAGACGTGTAAAAAACGTCAGTAGCAGCGCGGGAAATCGATCCTTATAATCTACGCTTAATTCCTCTTGCTGGAGTTTCGAAGATGGCGCAGTTGTGTTCTGACCCGATTGTTCCTTCTGCAGTGGTACGAATGGGGAACTGGTCATCCACAGTGCACAAGCAGTCCCCGTGCAGCAGTTGTACCGTGGCTGAATACTCTCTAGTGAAGAAGACGAAAAATATTACGATATTTTACGTGTAACGTCTTCGTTGATTGAAGTCTGTAACTCTGTAACTGTGTCGAACGCCCATCTGTTCCGGCGACAACATAAACGACATACCATACCGTTGTACAAAACAAGAACTAGGCTTCATTTAGAATATTGTTTACAAGAATGAAGCCTCATTTAGATTTTTTTACAAGAATGGAGGCCACATGGCAAGGACATAGATCGCTAGCAAGAGTACAAAGATAGCAGCCACAATTGTACCAAAACTGAGGGGTATTAGTTAACGACATGCGTCTAATAGAAACACTAGAGACCAGGAGATTGCGATCAGAGAGATGTTTAATATATTGAATGTTTATGAAAATATTGATATACATTTTTTTCTCGGTTAAGGAAGATCGAAACACTGGAGGATATTAGCAAAAGAGCAGTGTAGACTAGATATTAGAAAGTTCGCATTTTTACAAAGAAGAGCAAATGAATAGAACGTATTATCAGCTGATTGTGTGTGTGCTAGTAGTGTTATTGTTTAAAATTGAAATATTTACACCTCAATAGGGTTGGATAAACTGACATAGAGTCTCGATAATCCAAAGGGTGTCCCTGTCCAAATGCCGTATATAAATAATTCTCTAGGTGGCAATCTTGTTAAACCTGGACGTATGTTGTGTTGTGTAAGACAAGGCAAGTCGAAATGAATTTATTACAATCGCACACATAATAATCTGAACGCATGCAGACATTTGCACTAACTCACATGCTGCCTACACAAACACACGTTCCTTACACACACACACACACACACACACACACACACACACACACACACACACACACACACACACCTTACACACACACAACCTTACACACACACCTTACACACACCTTACACACACCTTACACACACCTTACACACACACACACACACACACACACACACACACACACACACACACACACACACACACACACACACACACACACACACACACACACACACACACTCACGCATCACACACGCCCAAGTCCACATGAAAGCACTCACATTGGGAACAAACACACGAAGCATGCGTTTTGCACACCAAATATCGCTATCACAACAAACGAACGTATAACACCACCAGTTTTATTTACCAAAATATATTCACAGTTTATTCTATTATACGTAGTACGTGACAGCAATAACTTTGAACAAACAAGTCATTGTTCAGCAACTGAATACGATTTCAATTGAATACGAAACTCTAATAAAACTTTGCCCCAACAGTTCACGACATTCACAGTGGAAATGTTTGTGCCGTCCATCAACGTTTCACCGCAGAGCACATCTATTATTTAAATATCAACTCGAGCTGCATTGTAGAGTCAATCTGTGAGACGAGCACAGCCAACAAGCCTTCCAGTCAACGTATCTCAAGTTATTTATGATGCACAGCTGAAATTACAAAAACATACACTAACACAGGTTCTACATAACACGCGTGACTGTAGATGATTTTCGAGAGATGCTCACATTATCGCAGAAACCGTGTCATAACACGAGAACCGTGTCTGAGTGGTTTTGAGTACCTACGTTATTTTCAGACGCACGCACACACACATACATACTCGCACGCACACATACAAGCAAACATAAACACTTGTGTGAGAGCATGCACGCGTGCTAGCCTCGGTTACGCAGGCTCCGTGAGGTGGCACACGTTTAAGCCCCTCAACTATGCCTGGGGAAAGATAGGTTCTGCATTTGTTAGGCCTTACCCCAGATTAGGGTAGAGACGCTGGTTGGCTCTCAGGCCAACTACGAAATAAAATTTAAATAACGATATACTTTTACAAGATAATGATATCCTATGAAAAGCATCCAACAGTGAACATATATTAACAAAAAATAAGTAAAAATTCAAATTTACAGTTGTTTATAAAATAAGAATTACGGCTGAATTAACCAGTATCCGTAAGGTGGCAGCATTGTTTAGCCCCACACGAATAACATACAAATTAAATAAGGATACTTTTTTTATCAAATAATGCTCTATTATAAATCCATTCAAAATTAAACTTATATTAACACAAAATAAATAGAAATACAAATTCGCAGTTGTTTATTAAAATTGACATTACGGCAGGATTAACCAGTGTCCGTGAGGTGGCAGCATTGTATAAATCACGCGGATAAACAAACAAAAGCCGACTAAGTAACCAAACTGTCTTCTCGGCGTAGTTCCGCAGCCGACCGACAGTCGGTTAACCGAGACTAGCATGCGTGCACGAGCAACAAAAAAAGGAGTCGACTCGAAAGTGGCGCCATCGGCCGGTTTAGTCTGACACTCCAACAAACGTGAACGGTGACGCCCCCTAGCCGGATGTGACGGTCACGGAGCCGGACCGCCAGATCTGCATGCAGGAGAGAACCCCGGCCGCAAAACACAACATCATGCTGAAGATGGCGAAGACAAATGAATAGGAGACATTGCCCCGGTAACCGTCACCAATCTTCGAGCCGAACACGATGATACCGATCAGCATAAACAGCACTGAAAGCACACAACGTGGCGTGTTAAACACGAATAGTTTCTACTCACGGATTTTGGTCTTACAATCAATACAAAGAAGATTGTTACGCTCTGTCACATGTTATTGTTAACGTTATCTGATAACACTGCATCTGCATAACGGCTGCATCTGATAACACCGATGATGTAGAAATAAATAACGATAAAATAATACGTGTGTGTGTGCGTGCGTGTGTGATGGAGAGAGGGGGGAAGGGAGGGAGACAGACAGACTGACAGACAGACTCAAAATAGATAGAAGAGAGAGAGAGAGAGGAGGAGAGAGAGAGAGAGAGAGAGAGAGAGAGAGAGAGAGAGAGAGAGAGAGAGAGAGAGAGAGAGAGAGAGAGAGAGAGAGAGAGAGAGAGAGAGAGAGAGAGAGGAGAGGGGAGAGACAGAGCTAGAGAAGGGGAAGAGACAGAGACAGTGAGAGAGGGGTAGGGAGGGAGAGATATATAGACAGAGGGAGAGAGAATGAGAAAGAGAAACACACGCACTCACGCACGCACCAGTCTAGGACACAGTTTCCGTTTCGTAGCGCTGACAATTCTTAATGTTCGAGATTACTGTTAATCAATCGATTGAAAGAGAAACAATCTCGAGCTGATGAGCCCATAAGAACAAGTGAAGCGGACCCCGTCCATGATACCGACCTGAGGCGAAGCTGAGGCCAGTGAAGGCGTAGATGACGAGGTTCTTGCTAATGGAATGCAAGAACATGTAGATGAAGCAGAGGATGACGACCAAACAGAAGCCGATAAGAGCTATGACCATCATGGCCCTTGTCGCATGGAACCAGCCTAGGGTGACAAAAACGTAAGGATGTACCAACCGACAGACACGTGCAAATGTATTTGCGCACCCGCACACATGCAGCCCAGTCACGAAAGCGCGCGCCCGCCCGCACGCATGCTCCACACATACGTCCGCCAGCGCGCGTACAAACATACACATGCACACACGCGCGCGCGCGCATCCGCATATCCGGTTTTTAGAGTGTACGTGACATGGCATATAATTTAAAAACATCCGCGTTGTTTTACCTGAATATATCACCTCGCTGAATATGTCGACCAGAAAACAAGAAAATGTAAAACATAAGAAAGGAAGGGAATAAAAAACATCGACATTGAAAACTGTAGGCCTATAATTAGCCTATATCGCGCATCTACTTATTGCATATTGAGTATTATAAATTAACAAATACTTAGCCTGGCGTTTTAGCAAAACTGCGTAAACATGTTAACGCAAGGTTTTTTCTTCAAGGTCGTTTTTAAATGAGACGAATGCAAATATCGCCTTCGGGAAGCGTACGAAACGTACGAATAATTATTTTTAGTTTAGATCCAAAATTGCATCAACGAGTGAATCCTGATTCTGATGTTGCACACCGAGGATCTGCCCATGAAGATTATTATCAGTTTAAAAGGAAATAAAAGTCAATGTTTTGGTGATATGGGTCCAATAAATTTAATAAAAAGTAACAACTTTCAACAACAATCATATTTTAGTGTCAGCGGTATACGAGGAAAAAATAGAACACATAGTCGTCGAAATTCTATGGACTACGCCATTTTAGAAAAAGAATAACGTAGCCGAGTCGACTTGGTCGGCATGAACTGTGCATACTGTCTTTTACTTTCTGAACTAACCATGAAAACAACCGCGACACTTCTCCTCACGTATCTTACATACATATGCATACACTATGGTATAAAACAATTCACTTGCATTCCTCTAACGAAGAAAATTCACAAAACAAATACGCAGATCTCGACGGCAACTCGACATCGTTGGTGGCGTAAAATCGCTATATAAGTTAACTTTACACAAAAACTATTAGACGGCGCGTTTGTGCGCGCGAAATGGTTTAATTACTTATAAATAATAGAATAATAATTAATTATTATCATCACACTGATCAGCAGGAATTTTTAAGTTTTATTGTAATATAATAATATTTCATTTCATATAGCGCCACATCCACAATTGTTTGTGATACTGCGAGTGTATCTTACCGCTGTCAAACGCTGAATGTGTCCCACAGGTGCAACTCTGCCACAGGCCGATATGTTGGCTTCCCCCTTTCTGTGTATCGGTATACCATCCTACCGTTGAGAACGCGACAATGTAGAAGACGAAGCCGGCGAGCGTGCACCAGAAGAAACCGGCAGTGATGCCACTTGTAAGGCTGATAACATGGGTGCTCGTGCCGCTACTCGTCGTCAAGGTGATGGTCGACGTGGTTGGCATGGTGATGACCCTAGAGCAAGAAAGACGAAAAGTCATCATTTGAGTTTGAGAACAGGATTAACCTCGTAGAACAAAATCAACTGACAGCACAGAATTAACCTCGTAGAACAAAATCAACTGACAGCACAGAATTAACCTCGTAGAACAAAATCAACTGACAGCACAGAATTAACCTCGTAGAACAAAATCAACTGACAGCATTAGGGGTTCGTCAGCCACTGCGCGACGAAGAGTTCCTGATAAAAGGATGTTATAATATTTGTGAGGACTATAAATGATGTATTTGTGCAGCGTGGTGTCACACCTGTCAAATTATGGCAGGTGTCAGTCGAATAAAATTATAGATACAGGTGTCATTTTGATTGGTGATACGATCCAGGAAAATCAGTGTCTGAATCTAGCAGAAATGATGAGGTGTCAGGTTATTAGATTGTGGGAGTGAAAGTCACGCATGTTATATATATATATATATATATATATATATATATATATATATATATATATATATATAGCTTACCAATGCGATCAGTCATGCTTGAGAACGACTGAGTGTCTGTTCCACTATGCGTGCAATGTCTCTTTGTGTAAAGGGAGTGCGATTATTTCAAAATAGCTGTTGCTGCATTTAAACGTAAATGCAAGAATCTTTTTTTAAAGAAATATCTAGTTGTGGACATAAAATATAGTTAATAGAGATGCTCTTAACTATATTTTATGTCAAGATGTTTGCCAATGTTATACTTTGTATATGAATTTGTAACCAGTATTTAAATAAATATTATGTGTCAGTGCAACCTTTCAAACATTGTATATTGTAGCTACATTTGCCTGTTTGTATTGTATCTATTGTTGTTAACAATGTCCTGAATAAGCTGTCATATTATATATATTATATATATATATATATATATATATATATATATATATATATACAATGTCCTGAATAGTGTCATATTATATATTATATATATTATATATATTATATATATATATATAATATATATATATATATATATATATATATATATATATATATATATATATATATATAATATGACAGCTTATTGAGTAAGCTATTTTTCGCCTTGTAAACAAACGCGGAACATTTGATAGCAAATAACTGTAGTACGCTTTGTACATACATAATAACGCTTTCAGTTTTATGATATATGGACATTTTAGTACATGTTGTTGTTGGAAAAATGAGTTAGTGTGATTCAATCGTCTTGTACCAAATACAATTCGGATTACTCTTTTCTGCAGTAAAAAGATATGACATGACAACATTTAAATAATTTTTACATAATGAAGACTGAAGGTTAACCAATATCTGAAAATGTGAATAACCTAGCGCAAAAAAACAGGAAAAGTCAAATGTGGTCATAGTCAACTAACGTTAACAACATGAAAGCACGTTCATGCGCGCCGTTATTATTTCCATGAAACACACGATTGGTCACTGAAAGTCCAAACGACCCATGCGTTAGGTATTTATTGATGCTAGGTAATAGGTTATATCATGCATTTTCGTGTACCTAATTTCTGATGGCACAGACGCAAGGTAACTGTCATTGTCTTTCCCTGAATACAGGGGCGGATCGAGAAGTGGTAGTCGCGAGGTGGGAGGAGCAAAACCTCCCTTTGCGCCCTGGAGGTTGGTAGAAAACATCCACTGGCAATCGAACCAAATTCATATAATCTGTCGTCTGAGCTGGTGTCTCGGCGAGAGTTCTGGGCCATGTCACCGGGAGACGGTGACGGGTGAAAATGTTCGCTTCCCCCTCCCGTAACTTACGCCTACTTAAACTTCTCCGCTACCTCGGCGCCACTGTCAGCGGCATTGGTAATATTAATGACATATTTTATTTCATATAGCGCCACATCGAATTATTAACTGTTCGCCGGAGCTTTACAGCATGTCGCACCTTTGATACATAATCTATTATATATTATGGTAATTCAAAATGCATTAAAATCCTTTGGAATAATCATAAAATACCAATACAAATTAGTAGAATACACATAAATATAGTAATGAAATATACTAAAATAATATACTTAGATAAAACATATCTAGGTATAATAAAGTATAAATATATAAATAGGTTAATGTAAAATATAAATAAAAGTAATGCAACAATTATAATATGCCACATGAAAAGAAGAAAGTTTTAAGGCGTGCTTTGAAAGTAGCTAGACAACCAGACGTGTTAAGGTCATGGAGTAAAGCGTTCCAAAAGGTTGCTGCATCGACTGTAAACAAGTCTCCAGCTTTCGCATGAATCCGCAGAACTTTTGACAAGATTGTGTTAGCAGAATTCAGTGCTCTTATATGTTTGTATGTATCTCAGATATCTAAGGGTACGTGCAAATTTCCAAAGGTCTCGGGGCACGTGTCCATCGCCTCTGAAAGGTTGCAGTGAATTGGCGGCTGTGGGGCTGAACCTGAGTTCTGTCGCCGATCCAACACGTTAGTTGCTGGCGCGCACCAGCCACTTGCCTGCCGGGTACACGTGTAGTTGTGTCATAGCGGCTGAACAGAGAGTCAAATGGGGTGCAGTCATGCGTGTCGACCCGCAGTGAAGCATGATCAGGTAAAGCGGAAGTGGGTCTCAATTCACGAACCGCTGGTCGGTGTCTAGTCGCAAGGCGAAACTGTAACCATGTGTGGCCACACCCGCGACACGAGGGCGCCCAAACACTGTCAAATACCGGCACACGAACGGCAGTAGTTGTATTTTGGCGAGCGTGTGCAGAAACACGCGATTAATGGCGGTGGTCGCGCGGTAGAGCGCCGGACTGTCAATCGAGGGGACGGTGGTTCAATCCCACCTACCGCCGTTTCGAAACTTAGGCAATTTCTTCACTCCACATTTGCCTGTGTCTTTCGGAAGAGACACTAAAAGCCGGTGGTCCCTTCTATCTGGCGTCTATGCCAGGGAGGGAAAAGATACACTGTGTAACCTGTAGTGGACTCACAAATTATACAGAAGAACAACTCCTGCGTTAGCCCAAGTTTGGACTGTTTGGAGATAATCACCTAAGACCTAAGAATCCAACACGTGAATTACTACATCCTTGTATTGGTCAAACTTGTAAATCAAATATACGCTGTATATAAGTACACGTTATAGATATGCGTTATATAGGAGCCAAGTCCTAGCCGATAGCACACAAGCCACGATCGACATAGCGCTATACTCGATCGACACTACTGGGAGACATTGTAACCACCAATTTACGCATAGCGGAGATATTTGACGTTATCTGCCGGTCAGTCCACAGCGCGACCTCACAGCGACGCCGGTATCACAACAACATAGCCACAGGCAGCGGCAGTTTACTGGCGACAAAATCGATAGACTGTGTTAATTACGGCAGCAGTCTACATGGAAGATCCCACTTACGTTGCTTCTGTTTCTACTTCCTTCTCCTCCCAGGTTCGGCTGCAACGGAGAATCTGTGCCCCGGTTTGGTTTCACCCGTTCGATGCCAAATTGGACCGCGGCCTGCAGTGTACCAGTGCAGTTATCAGGTCATGACGATATTGTAGACAGGTATGTGTCACGCGTACACTGGCGCCACCCAGGGTGACAAAGCGCACAGTTGACAGTGGCGCCCCCTTCCGTGACAACTTGACTAGAAAATAATGTTTACCCTGCATGCAGTCGTAATAGCTATAGCCATAATAGTTGGAACCTACCAGACTATCCCTGCTAGCCAGGGCTGTCTGGTATGCAATACTAACCCTGGCTGACCCCGTAGGCGAAGTGTCGAAATTGCGGAGTCAAAGAAATTATTGAATTCAGCCGTGAAAACAACGCAAATACCCGCCGCAAATTGAAGACGGATACTCGACTGCAATTAAGGTGGTAATCCCAACATTATGATCGACCCGTTAGCATCCTAAACGTTGCATCACGGTTGGTTGAAATATGTTTAGACCCTATAATATGTATAATGGTCACCTGACCTGGTTTGAACTACACAATTAGGAATTTTGCAAAGGGTTCTGCTAAGTGGCTGACATTGACATAATTCAGCCACAGCGACCTTTGGCGTGCGAGTATGAACCATGTCATATGACAGAGATAAAATGGCATCGGTCTCATTATTAATTAACATTGCGCCGTAAACTGGGTAGTCATTTGGTGGTGGGGGGGGGCTGCAGATATATTTAACCCCCCAATATTTATCAGCAACGATGAGCCTAAAATGAGATGCAGTTGAGAAGTGTTTGGTATAATACACCCAGCATCATGTGGGGCAGGCCGCCTTCTCCGTTATGATGTTGAATGAATTAAAAGTTGACGTCTGGAACTACACCTGCAGTTTGTTTACATATATATATATATATATATATATATATATATATATATATATATATATATATATATATATATATATATATATATATCATAACATATAAAATGAGATGCAGTTGAAGTGTTTGTATACATACACTATCATAGTATTTACAGTTTTACTCCATTTTGTCATAGCATTATTTCGATGTCGATCGCACAATAAAGTTACAAAAGGGAGTAACTGATACTAAGTCCACAAACACTGCGTAAAACCCGGTATGACGGTCTGGTACTTCAACTGATCCAGAACTCCAGAACGGCGTACTTTCGGCCCGCAGCTTGCCGCAGTCTGGAATATGTATCCAGTCCAGGAGGTCGTCCCACCTAGATTTTAGTGTTTTTTATGTGCGTGTATGTCAAATGTTAACGTCTTTTTCACCACCTTAAATACTGTGACTGCCGAAACTACGCGTGACCCTGCACGCATATTATAGTTTACGTTAATGATATATTGATGCTTCTTACTTTTTGGCGTGAGCACATGCGAAACTGTAGTCAGCAACGTAGAGGAAAAGTAGGTCATCGCCATAGCGCGCGAAAACATGATATTATGTAACACAGTCGCCGCGCACATCGTAAACTTAGTCTCGACAGCTGGCACGGGTCAAAGTTGATCGGCCTCCTGAGACGCCAGTCGCGCGCGCATGCGCATACGTGCATGCCGTAAACCTTTTGTAATTTTATTATGCGATCAACATCGAAATAATGCTGTGACAAAATGGAGTAAAACTGTAAATGCTATTAAATCATGTCAGAACGAATTGCAACGGGATCTGGCAATTGTGTGTTTATATGTGTGACTATTATATATATATATATATATATATATATATATATATATATATATATATATATATATATATATATATATATATATATATATCAGTAGTAAGGTTTTACATAATATTTGGTGACTTTATCACTTGCTATCTTCTTTCTGTCACTTTATTATACCACATCAGACGAAATTATAATTGGAGATGGCAAAATTAGATTGACAAGTGTGCAATCAATCGGTAAAACACAATTGTTTTGATAAGTTGAATTACAATTAAACCAAATTTATTCAGTCAGTTAATTTACTGTAATGTCGTTCGGGGAGGAAAATTACAAGCTTGCAGTTTCTATTTACTACTGCCATTCTTGCGTGCGTCTGCGTGCGTGCGTGCGTGTGTGTGTGTGCGTGCGCGCGTGTGCGTGCGCCTGCGTGCGTATGTGCGTGCGTGTGTGGGTGAACGCCTCCAGTCTTTCCTCTGGTCGTTTCGAAAATGGGCATATAGCTTGCAATCCAAGGGCCGACATGCATCCCATGTCATGCTCCAAAACTGCTCTGCCTTCACTTTCTCGAGACATTACTGTTCGGTGTTTCTCCAGCTTAACAGCATCTTTCTCGTACGGTTCTTTGTGGGCCGTGAATCATTCTCATTTTCAGGTAGCCTGGCTATGGCTTGACGGGGTCTGACACCAGCGAGTAACGATTCGTAAAACGCGTATAACACCACTGGATATTTCAATTACTCCCTTTTGTCATCATAAATTACAATTCCATTGTCCCTTGCTCCCTTCTGCTTTGTCATTTCTAACAAATCTAACAGCTGTATATATTATGTATGCAATTTGATTGAACAATACACATACGCGCGCACAGACACATTTTGTCACAACAACGTGCGTGCACACATCGTTTGGATTGGTTTGGTATGAATGACAAGTTCGCTGTCAATCGTGTGTCCACGTGAGTGTCGTTAACAGTGAGAGGACACTTGACATCAACACGAGTATGCGAAAGTCAACATTTGTGTCAACATGGCGAAACGGCTGATTTAGGTCAACGCCGAACGCATAGACTAGCTGCGTGTTGACTGCATCGACGGCGTACTTTGTAGTTGGACCATACGGCGACAAGTCGGTAGGTATGTAGTGCTTGCTTTCAAAGAGATACACCAGTCAGTGATAAATTCACAGCATTTACTGACATATGTATAACATATTGGTTGTGCATAGTAATTGTGCACAACGATTGTTAATAAACGATTAATTTTAGTATAATTTTTTCCCAAAAAAAACATGCTATGTTGGATTTAGGGCGCTGCCGTCTTGAAGCACAGAACGAGTGACGTAAGTAAACCTCTTACGTCACTGGCGCATGCACGTTCGAACAATCTACGTCTGTTCAATAGTCGCGGTTTGCTATTGTTTACGTCACTATCACAATTTTTGCAAGGGTTCTGCAAATTAAGCTTTTGCCTTTTTCAACAATGCGCCAGTGACGTAAACGATTCGGTTTTCGTCACGGGTTCTATGTCTCAAGATCATAGCAGCGCCGTGAATCTAAGATAGCATATTTTTTTATACAATTATACTATAATCAATTGTTTATTAACGATCTGTGAGCATCATTACTATGCACAACCAATATATTAAACATAACAAATTTTAAGTTAATACTGTGAACCTCTCAGTGACTGGAGTGTCCCTTTAAAGCCTACATTAGGCCTATAGTAATGCGTCATTTACGTGGGCCGTCTTTGCTTGCTGCCCACTTGACATAATAGTACCCAATGGCAGCATATAGTTAGGTCTATACCCGTCTGACACACCAGCGCTCTGAGTTCAAAACCTGCACCTAGCAGACATAGTATATTTGGTTTAAAATCTGGCTCCCAATATTGCGGAATGTGTATCCAGCGATCATGACCCAGTGATAGCACTAGTGTCGGTCCCGTCTCATTTTGGGACGTAAAAATACTGAGGGTTACAAGCACAGTAAGGTCGGTTTGGCGATATGTTCTGGAAAAGACTGACCAGTTGAATTGGATCTCATAAGACCGCTCACTAACCTGACTAAGGCTGATTAACCACAAACATCATCCTATATGGCCTCTACGTCGTATGGCCTCTACGTCGTGTGGCCTCTACGTCGTGTGGTCTCTACGTCGTGTGGTCTCTACGTCGTGTGGTCTCTACGTCGTGTGGTCTCTACGTCGTGTGGTCTCTACGTCGTGTGGCCTCTACGTCGTGTGGCCTCTACGTCGTGTTGGTCTCTACGTCGTGTGGTCTCTACGTCGTATGGCCTCTACGTCGTGTGGTCTCTACGTCGTATGGCCTCTACGTCGTATGGCCTCTACGTCGTACGTGTCTCGTGGCCTAATCTAACGTCAACGCATTTTATCCAGTTTGCCTTTTTCATCACCCGTTTGGTTTCTTCCCGCGCTTCCACCCACGTGTCTTCTGTCCTACCGTCTCTCGCCACGTTTTCTACGGACCACACACGCGCACGCACACGCGCACGCACGGACGCACGCACGACGCACGCACGCACGCACGCACGACACACACACACACACACACACACACACACACACACCTCTTTCGATCGCTTCCATTCTGACGTCAGCGTTAGAGCCGTCAGACACTGCATGGACATAATATTATAATAAGAATAAGAGTATTTTTTTTTTTAAACATTTGTAAAGCGCCATATATCCAGAATTAAATTCCGCTCAGAGGTGCAGAATGCAACATTAGTATTTAAAGTGTACGTAATAAATTAAGTCTATGGTAAAATAATGTAAAAATATTTTTTTACATAAATAATAAATAAAGCTTATAAATAGCATTCTATATAAACTAAACCTATCCGCAATAAATTAAGAGGTAAAATTAATTAATAACAAAATAGATTAATAAGTTAATAATTAATGATAAAGTAAGATACAAAATATAAAAACAAATATTGTGATAATAATTGTGATTAAGGTAAATTCAGTATATTTTATTATTCGCAGTAGTCTACACATGCGGTCATAAACGATGTTTTTAAACGAGACTGCATTGGCCATTGCTGTTTAATTTGTTTCCAGATCAAGTCCTGTTCCCGGCGTCGATGTCCACGTGTGAATTAAGATTACAACTTACTGTGTTCTTACAGAAGTGGCGTCAGCGACGATGCTGAAGAACGTCCTCATCGCCGCTGCCATCGTGGCGTTCGTGATCACGGCAGTCGATGGCACTACCAAGCTCATCATACATGGCTTTAACATAGTTCTTTGTCAGTATCGGTGCTATTCTCTACACGAGAAGTGCATGATGCCGGCGACCATAATCACAAAGGACACGCAGGAGTCTATCTGTTCGTCGATGTGGAAGAGTTGCAGACGGAAGTGTCAGCGTGACTTCTAGAATTAAGTTAGCCTGCCGACCACTCGACTGTAGGCATAATATATATATAATATATATATATATATATCTAATATAATATATAAATACATAATATATATTATATATATATATATTTTATATATATAGTATATATATATATATATATATATATATATATATATATATATATATATATATATATATATGATAATCCCAGACTCGAATAGCAGCAAGTCCAATATTTTCTATTCAGAACTTTGATATCACCCATCTCGTCCTCTAAAGTCCACATCACGGCAGCGTAGTGGCTCACAATAAATAGACAAGACCGATCTGTTCAGATTTTTGCACAAAGTCTTGAATCTCCAGGATTTCGAAGCATACAACTTGGCAGGCTCATATGTGGCTGCCAACTTATATATGACATAGTAAATCGCACATTGTAATATTCGTTCGGCCTGTAGCTTTAGAAATACTTCCGTGAGCAACACGTGTGATTTTCTCTTTAATTGTGTGGGCGGTTGCAGAATACGTCATGGAAACTCAACTAAACTAAAATATACATACATATGTTTAATCTGTTCAACTGTATGACTGTTACTAAAATAGCCAATACAATATTAATGGCTAACATAGTCGATATGTTACATTAAGTATCCGATGTTTTTGATTATTAAACACATTCAAACGATCCTCGAGGAATATAGCTTTAATGTACGTAATGTTTTACATTGTGTTACTCTATCATCAAAAAGGCAACTTTGAGTAAATGATGAGACATCTAGAAACAACCAAGTTTGAAGCTTTATTAGTTCTGTAAGAAGATTCAAAGGCATAACTCGAGAGTAAAGCACATGTGTGAATTTATTCCTCTTCCTGTGCATTCAAAGGTCTTGGACACGTGGAAGAGAAAGGCAATCTAATTTATGTTTCAGTTATTCCGTAGCATTTTACCTCATTCTAACAAGTAATTAAGCTACATAAGGTATGATTTAAAAGAGGGACAGAGACGTCATGTTGTCTATCCATCTGCTGTTTAAATTGTTTTCATTGCATACATATTTACAGTGAATGTGAATTCACGCCACCTATACAAGTTGCATTGACATCGGGAAGGAATGTTTGATCACGACAGCCGACCCTCTGTGACATCATGTCCAACACATGGTGCCTAGGCATAGGGCCGACTAACGCACACATGCATGCATTTTAAAACAAATGTGTATACAATATTGATCATTAATTGAAAGTAATCTAGCTCCTTTACATACACATCTACCTACACTTAGTGCTATGCAGGAGAGAAGAAATTAAAGGTTTGCGCAACTGTTACTAACAAACGAACCCTCATTTGACGAATCTATTTACAGATTTTCACAGCGCCATTTTTCAACATGAAGGTTGTAAAGTCAACAGACAACACTTTGTCTTAAGTACACACGCCATGTAACACTTTGTCTTAAGTACACACGCCATGTAACACTTTGTCTTAAGTACACACGCCATGTAAAACTTTATCTTAAGTACACACGCCATGTAACACTTTGTCTTAAGTACACACGCCATGTAACACTTTGTCTTAAGTACACACGCCATGTAACACTTTGTCTTAAGTACACACGCCATGTAACACTTTGTCTTAAGTACACACGCCATGTAACACTTTGTCTTAAGTACACACGCCATGTAACACTTTGTCTTAAGTACACACGCTATGTAACACTTTGTCTTAAGTACACACGCCATGTAACACTTTGTCTTAAGTACACACGCCATGTAACATTTTGTCTTAAGTATACACGCCATGTCACACTTTGTCTTAAGTACACACGCCATGTAACACTTTGTCTTAAGTACACACGCCATGTAACACTTTGTCTTAAGTACACACGCCATGTAATACTTTGTCTTAAGTACACACGCCATGTAACACTTTGTCTTAAGTACACACGCCATGTAACACTTTGTCTTAAGTACACACGCCATGTAACACTTTGTCTTAAGTACACATGCCATGTAACACTTTGTCTAAGTACACACGCCATGTAACGCTTTGTCTTAAGTACACATGCCATGTCACGCTTTGTCTTAAGTACACATGCCATGTAACACTTTGTCTTAAGTACACACGCCATGTAACACTTTGTCTTAAGTACACACGCCACGTAACGCTTTGTCTTAAGTACACACGCCACGTAACACTTTGTCTTAAGTACACACACCACGTAACGCTTTGTCTTAAGTACACACGCCACGTAACACTTTGTCTTAAGTACACACGCTACGTAACGCTTTGTCTTAAGTACATATGCCATGTAACACTTTGTCTTAAGTACACACGCCAGATAACACTTTGTCTTAAGTACACACACCATGTAACACTTTGTCTTAAGTATACACGCCATATAACACTTGTGCTGGCATAACTGACACAACTCAGTCGCTGCCTCCGATCTTCAGAATCAACAACTATCATTAACATAGACATAAACGAATATAGAACATATTCCAAAGTTGCATTTAAACGTATCCACCCATGTGTGTGTGTGTGTGTGTGTGTTTGTGCGTGCAAATGTGTACTAAACGAAATCTACCCGTCCTCATAACCCATCCTTCATCACTATTTTGAGTTACTCATATCATATCTAGTGTTGTTACCTGAAGTAATGCGGGGCAGGCAAAATTGCACACATTGCAAAACCACAGCAACAATACGCGAAACAGGATCCCTCGACTGAGAAAGTGGCCACTATCCTACTGCCAACTGCACGCGTGCATACACATGTACACACACACACACACACACACACACACACACACACACACACACACACACACACACACACACACACACACACACACACAATGCCACCAAGTAAACACAACAGTGCACCTCACACGTATTTATTTGTGCCACTGGGGCAAACAACTAACAGTACAACTACATGCACACATGATGTAAATAAAATAAATAAATAAATATTACAGCGCACCATCACTTCTGGTACTGGTGCAGCTGTCAAGCCACTATACAGCTATCTAAAAGAAGTCAGATGTTTTCACATGGCCTGGTTGGTTGAATGTGACAAAAACCTTGCCACTTCTTCACCTCACTGACAATTTTGGCTACAGCAACACTGTACTTTATGACTGACATATATACAAAATAAAATTAATATAATATAAAAAGTAAAATTAAATATTATAATTGGAATTTTTACAGGACGGCTTCTATAGGTTTCTATAGAAGGAAGTAATGCTAACATCAACTTCAGTGACATAGTTCAACTGATGATAAAACATTTCATTGCACCAACAAGGAAACTGTCACATATGTTGTATTAGTTTATGATTTCCTTTTGCACAAACACATAGGAATTTAAACTACAATGTGCTGATCATATTTTGTTTACATGGTCATATTTAATCGTCCAGCCAGTGTGGTACACCAACACAAGACTCTTGCCCAATGCATGTTCAAACACTACTATAATTTACAATCAACCACCATAGACTCAGGATAGACTCAACGTGCAACGGTTCATGGTTACATAGAAACAACAGCATATCTTCAAACAGGAAAAATAACACGAACATTGCAAACATATCTACAACATCCACAGGAAGTCTTCTCTACTTGGCACGTAGTAACCATTACAAACATATCTACACCCACAGGAAGTCTTCTCTACTTAGTATATAGTAACCATTACAAAGTCTTCTCTACTTAGTACGTAGTAACCATTACAAACAGCCACCACTCTATAGCTTTCATTCTGTTGTTACTCAATCAATGGCCCTCTTTTGTTTAGAACCTGGTTGAGGATTTTCTGAAAAAAAGAATGATCACAATATATTTTTCATTTATGATCTTGTGAGAGGTATTATGAATAAACGTCTGACCCACATAATGGATTCCAATATTTTTCACAAATGGTATCCAGGATCGCTAGCAATCTAGTGGAGACAGTCACAGATACTACAAGGGCAAGATCATAGTTTGATGAAGTTGCACAGATATGCATGTTTATGCACAAACATAGTCACACACATACAGACATATTCAAAAACAAACGTACACACACCAACATACATACGCAAGCAAACACATGCAAACACACGCATGCCTATCTCTCTATCAGATACGCACGCACACATACATACGCACGCACACAGATTCCCATAATCTCACTCTTCTTCTATCATGCACATATGCATGCACACAAATTCACACTATCTCCCTCTCTATCAAACACGCATGCACACATGCATGCAAATTCACACTAACCCTCTCTCTATCATACATGCACACACGCACGCATGCACGCACGCATGCACACACACACGCACACCAATACACACCAACCGCACACACATCACCAAACTCCCATTGACACACTCCCTGCCGCCTTATCTACATCTCTCCCTCCTACCTCCCACTGCCCCCAGCCATCCCTCCCTCCTACCTCCCCCTGCCCCCAGCCATCCCTCCCTCCTACCTCCCACTGCCCCAGCCATCCCTCCCTCCTACCTCCCACTGCCCCCAGCCATCCCTCCCTCCTACCTCCCACTGCCCCCAGCCATCCCTCCCTCCTACCTCCCACTGCCTCCAGCCATCCCTCCCTCATACCTCCCCCTGCCCCCAGCCATCCCTCCTCTCCTACCTCCCACTGCCCCCAGCCATCCCTCCCTCCTACCTCCCCCTGCCCCCTGCCATCCCTCCCTCCTACCTCCCACTGCCCCCTGCCATCCCTCCCTCCTACCTCCCACTGCCCCCTGCCATCCCTCCCTCCTACCTCCCACTGCCCCCTGCCATCCCTCCCTCCTACCTCCCACTGCCCCCTGCCATCCCTCCCTCCTACCTCCCACTGCCCCCTGCCATCCCTCCCTCCTACCTCCCACTGCCCCCTGCCATCCCTCCCTCCTACCTCCCCCTGCCCCCAGCCATCCCTCCCTCCTACCTCCCACTGCCCCCCCCCCCCCTCCCTCCACTCCACTGCCCCCAGCCATCCCTCCCTCCTACCTCCCACTGCCCCCTGCCATCCCTCCCTCCTACCTCCCACTGCCCCCAGCCACCCCTCCCTCCTACCTCCCACTGCCCCCAGCCATCCCTCCCTCCTACCTCCCACTGCCCCTGCCATCCCTCCCTCCTACCTCCCACTGCCCCCTGCCATCCCTCCCTCCTACCTCCCACTGCCCCCAGCCATCCCTCCCTCCTACCTCCACTGCCCCCAGCCATCCCTCTCTCCTACCTCCCACTGCCCCCAGCCATCCCTCCCTCCTACCTCCCACTGCCCCCAGCCACCCCTCCCTCCTACCTGCCACTGCCCCCAGCCATCCCTCCCTCCTACCTCCCATGCCCGCTGCCATCCCTCCCTCCTACCTCCCACTGCCCCCTGCCATCCCTCTCTCCTACCTCCCACTGTCCGTTGCCATCCCTCCCTCCTATCTCCCACTGCCCCCTGCCATCCCTCCCTCCTACCTCCCACTGCCCCCAGCCATCCCTCCCTCCTACCTCCCACTGCCCCCAGCCATCCCTCCCTCCTACCTCCCACTGCCCCCAGCCATCCCTCTCTCCTACCTCCCACTGCCCCCAGCCATCCCTCCCTCCTACCTCCCACTGCCCCCAGCCACCCCTCCCTCCTACCTCCCACTGCCCCCAGCCATCCCTCCCTCCAACCTCCCATGCCCCTGCCATCCCTCCCTCCTACCTCCCACTGCCCCCTGCCATCCCTCCCTCCTACCTCCCACTGCCCCCTGCCATCCCTCCCTCCTACCTCCCACTGCCCCCTGCCATCCCTCCCTCCTACCTACCACTGTCCCCAGCCACCCCTCCCTCCTACCTCCCACTGCCCCCAGGCATCCCTCCCTCCTACCTCCCACTGCCCCCTGCCATCCCTCCCTCCTACCTCCCACTGCCCCCTGCCATCCCTCCCTCCTACCTCCCACTGCCCCCAGCCATCCCTCCATCGTGTCCCCCACCCACCTGCTTGTAGAGCTGGGCGCGCAGTCTGTTGGTCTTGTATGACTCCTGCTTCTTCTTCTCCTGCACCTGTGCCGACACCTCCGACACCCTCTTGTACACCCTGAAGCACGACACTCACAGAGTCACCCCTCAAGTGTGTCACAACTTAATTCTGTGACACCGTCACACTAACGGGGACATGACACAGTTAGACTTCCTGTTTGGTTACAGACGAAACATAGTACAGTATATATTTTTAGAAATGATTTTTTTCAACATTCACCTGCTGTGACATAGGTGCATTTGAGACGTCAGATTTCCAGGTGTGACTGTGGAAGCTGTTGACAGTGAAATGGTGCATTTTTAGCTGATTTAACTAAGCGGATGGGTACATGGCAGTGATTTGGCTTGTTGACCCCTCTGCTGTATTACTGCCTGCATTTAGTGGCATTTACGAGAGAATGAAATGCTGGAATTTGACTAAATTAGACCAGCATATTAGCGAGATGATAACAACAGGCAATAAGTTTTAGAATTTTCCTGCGTCTGGTTTTCTTATAATCCTACAAAACGCTAACATGGTGGCGAATGGGAAAATGAACTGTGTATTGACCCCTAACGTATCATTCTACTCATTATATTTAACTCCAAAAGTAATGTTATATTTTCCAGATTTTCCTTCTCTTCACCAAGTTCTTTACTCGGCACACATTTACCCCCAGTGTGGGGGCCGTCTAAAGCTGTGTTTCTCACCCGCATTTACCCAATGACCCCCTCAATGTGGTCTTTACTGTACACACTGTGCCCCCTATCTACCTTTCACACGCTAGAACTTTTTTTTTTCTTTCTTATTATTGATGACAAATGTTGTATTCATATGTTTTCTAGGTCCAACCTTATGTTATAACCTATGCCTAACTTTTTAATCAACTTGTAACAAAACTACGTTGAAACATGTAATTTTTTAACTGTTATATATCCTGTCAGTATTTATGTTTGCATATGTATAAGACTTTATAATACACATTCACACTAACATATGTACACATGTGTAGTCAGGCATTATTATATTGCTTTTTGTTTCTTCTTCTGCACATCACATATCATTTACACCCTCTCTACGCTCAGTGGCTGAACCCTTAGCTTGTTTGCTGTTGGCAAAGGTCATTTAATAATTGTATAATACAATATATAAGTAAATAGATGAGACAAGCTCATGCGCTGATACATCATAGTCTCATTGAGGTAATACCCAAACAATAATGATTAAATGACAATAAATTGCTGTAATACCCCACTGGCCTCTTGGGAGAAAGGGCAACCCCACCCTTGGGTTCTCTGCAACCTGCTTGTGCCCCCCCCGGGTCATGACCCCTCATTTGAAAAACTAGAGACTTCCTTTGCCTAGACACCAGTAAAGAGACCAACTGCTTATGGTCTCTCCCGGAAGACACACAGACAACATGGAGTGACTATGAATGACAGTCCCAGGGCTTGAAATGGTGGTCAGTTGTCATAGTAACAGTAATAAACAAACCTGTTAGTCCTTTTCTTCATCTCGTGCTTTGTGACGTTTCTTCGCGTTGGTTTGAAGAGGTGACCTGCAGACACAGGTAAGCATAACTTCAAAGAAAACACTACACGTCTTACAGGTAACCTGTGTACACATTGTCCCTTCTTTACAAGAATGCTAATGTCTTGTTTTATAGAATGGAAATTTTGAACACATTTCCATACCACAAATTCTCTATTGAACATGTACGAAGATTCACTTTAACTATATGTAATCAAGCACCAACATAGTTTTTCACAATTTGTTATTGTCCATTATTTTTTTATTTTCGTAACCTACCCCGGGTAACAGTGTTCAATAGCGCATTTTTTTTGTTACGTACAAAGAAAACAGACTTGATTAATACATCAACAAACCGGAATAGTTACATTTTAAGTACTTAACCTAGAAGGTTAGTAGACTCATTTAAACCAACTTTTTATAAACATCCAGTAAGTAACATAATTTATTTAGGCTATTTTAGCTGTCTCTGTCCCCATAGATTCCTGAATGAATGGAAGGTCAGTCCAGAGTGGACGTTACTGTTTCTGACCACCGTGGTTGGTGTTAAAAGCTTATATACACAGTAACAACAAATCCAACACATCCTTCAGTAACGTACTCATGTTAGTACACAATTCCATAATACAGTACATATTCATCTTTTAGGTTTACAAATTCACAGTTCACAATGTTAGTAGTTATTTTAGCTCACATTTCTATGGCACGATTCAGGAAAATATATATCACGGAATTTGGTCAGAAAAATCTTTTACCAGTGCCTGGTTTTCCCAGTTGGAAAATATTTCTGAGTGGGGGATCTTGGAAAGAGGGTGTCATAAATTATTAGTTATGTTTCCAATTTAAACAATACAATTAAAGATCTCAGTGCACTGAAAACTTAGGACAATGCTTAATTTGTTTAAAATAAAATTGAATGAGAACTTCACATTTTGTTCTCATTATTTACTATACTCAATAATGACAAATACAGTGAGGGCAGCCATTTTTTTTATACTAGCTACTTTAAAACTGTTGGTAGCTGTTTTGTTTACAGTAATAATACACGATTCATCAATCAAAATAAGTATTCAAAAGTGAGTTTTCACCAAACTCAACAGATTGAGTTTTCATCAAACTCGCCAGATAATTGTGCCAGTGGACAGACTTTGTGACTCATAACAAAGTCGTATCGATTTTATATTTCTCTTATTAGTTATATACATATATATATATATAATATATATATATATATATATATATATATAAATTATATATAATATATATATAGGTAAATGTTATTCCAGTAACTAGTATTTAACTATTATTTATATACATACATATCTATTGTTACATGGGCCAACAGCATAACACATCCCTGCAATAAGTTTCTCGTACGAGCTTGGACTGAACAGTTTTGAAATGACAGCATAGGGTACAGCCAGCCAAACAAGCAAACAGGGTAAACTAGTAATATTCAGTGCCCCAGAAAGCATTGCAGTTGTGGCTAAAAAAAAACAGGTTCTGATGGAATGATGTAGACAGTAACACACACTTGTGCAAACTGGTGCAATCCAGTAGTTTTTACAAGGTCTGACAAGTTGGTCGTCTTAGATGTCCAATTTTGTTTAACTAAGACATGCCCCAAACCGCTTGGAATGGCTCTCAGACAACCAAGCAAAATGGACTACCGGGTAATCATCGTAAGTAAAACTGCAGTGGCGCCACCAAGTGGGATAAAGTGTATCATTTGTTTCGTCTGTTTGCGTTAGGTGGAAGACACACAAAGTAATTGAGTGAGTACAGAAAGTCTGCATAGACATAGACACGAGGACAGGACTTGTTAGGCTGTTGACAAGTAGTAACTAGTGACAACTACCACGTTTTTTGCCGCGCCGAAGCAGATATACACAACTGCAGTCGTCAACGACTGCAAAACAACACAGTCATGTGATGTGGTAAGACAGAACAACACAGTCATGTGATGCAGTAAGATAGAACAGAGTCATGTGATGTGGTAAGACAAAACAACACAGTCATGTGACGTGGTAAGACAGAACAACAGTCGTGACGTGGTAAGACAAAACAACAGTCATGTGATTTGGTAAGACAAAACAAGTCACGTGACATGATGCGGTAAGACAAAACAACAGTCATGTGACACGATAAGACAAAACAACAGTCATGTGACATGATAAGACAAAACAACACGGTCATGTGACATGATAAGACAAAACAACAGTCATGTGACATCATGATAAGACAAAACAACAGTTATGTGACATGATAAGACAAAACAACAGTCATGTGACATGATAAGACAAAACAACACAGCCATGTGACATGATAAGACAAAACAACAGTCATATGACATGATAAGACAAAACAACACAGTCATGTGACATGATAAGACAAAACAACACAGCCATGTGACATGATAAGACAAAACAACAGTCATATGACATGATAAGACAAAACAACACAGTCATGTGACATGATAAGACAAAACAACACAGCCATGTGACATGATAAGACAAAACAACACAGTCATGTGCCGTGGTAAGACAGAACACGACTAAACAGGGCAGAGGAAGACTACAAAACCACATTTCGTCTGTTGCATAGAATAAAATACATGTACTGTTGGGCTCATGTTTCAGTCACCTCTTTCAATCTATCCATGTGACAGCAAGTGGAGGGGGGAGGACAGGAAGACTGAGAATGGGATGGGAGGACTGCGTTAAGAGAGATCTTTAAGGAGTGGGAAGAGAATGGAGAACAACAGCAAGAGAGTTGGAGATTGTTGATAGAGAATATAGTGAAAGGTGAGGAAAGAAAAGACGAAGAAAATGATGACTGTACCCATGGCCAACTTCACTTGTGACGACAGGGATGCCAACAACAGAACAACAACTTACCAGTATAGGGGGCAGCAGTGGTCCTGTGTGAGGAGCGGGGGAGTTTCTCGTCCAGAACGTTGCCACCACAAGCCGTCCCAAACAGTCGCACGCGCTCGAAACGATGCAACTCCTGGACGTGTCGTTCCTCTGCCTTCAGACCCATGTGACGGACACGCTCGTGGGAACGAGAGATGAATCGCTGCATCTTCTGCGAGAATGCCTCCTGGTGACAAATCAGTGAAGCGCTACATAAAATGTTTTTCTTAAGATATAATTATCAATGAAAGTGATCACAGCCATCGGGCACAAGTCGACTGTGATGGGTCACGTCAACAGAAACGATTGTCAGGGACTGGGAGTGTCAACATGGGGGACAGGGAGAGTGTCAATGTGGGGGACTGGGAGAGTGACAACGTGGGGGACAGGGAGAGTGTCAGCATGGGGGACTGGGAGAGTGTCAACATGGGGGACAGGAAGAGTGTCAACGTGGGGAACAGGGAGAGTGTCAATATGGGGGATTGGGAGAGTGTCAACATGTGGTACAGGGAGACAGACAGTGTGGTGAATAGTAACAATAGCAGTGATAACACTTAAATGGTGCCTATATCCTTGAAGATTCATCAAACTCAACAAACAAAATCATTAGGTGTAATCATAAACAGGGGCAGACAAGAATCGTCACTATAACATGGGACCACTGAAAATTTAGGGTTGAAATACAACTTCAAGTTACTAATGTGTTGAGGTTTTTCTCTCCAAAAGATGGTTATAGTTTCAGATGATTTAGTTGTATTGAGGAGTTCATTCAAATTTTGTGTGCCACTGCACAGAAAGCACATTTGCCTACATTGAGCTTAGTCTTAGGAAGAAAGGAACACATGATTGAGGGTTCTGGAGATACCACAGAAATGTAGCAGATTAGTGAAATAAGTTACCTGTTTCTAAAACACACTTGGATAGTAAGTATACAGTCATGTCTTATTCTCACACTTTGGTTCCCAAAGTTTTTGGTCAGATAAACGAAGCATGACGATTAGTGAGATGCGTTATACATATACGGTATCAAATTGAATTAAAGAATTTCTCCTGGTTTGCTTAAACACACATAGGTGGCAGCAGTGGTCCTGTGCCAAAAATGACCATTCAAACATATTTGAATGGTCACTCTGTTAGAACAAAATATACGTAGTTTGTTACATGTAACATACCAGGTAAACTTAGAATTAAATACTAACATTAAAATACATGAGGACAACAAATGGGGGACAAAATCTCTTTAAAAACTGCAGAATGTTTCTTAATTAATTTTTTGGAAATTATAACATTTCGGCGTCACACCTGAAGTGAAAAATTCTTCTCCGGTTTCTCAATGGTCCACTGATTGAATGGGGCAAAAACCTCCTCCCTCTTCCCACTCACGAGCCTCTCGGCATTCTCCGACTCCACCCCGGACTCAGGGCGACGGGGGGGCCAGGCATCCCTGGGAACATTCTGGAACTCCCGCAGGGGCTCCCTCTTTCCCCACGGCTTCTCCCCCTGCGTCACTGGGATGAACCATGAGAAGCCACCTGGTGAGAAACAGAGGAACCGTTGCGGTGGAAATCGTCATTTTGCAGACTGATGGATGGTGGTGAGGGAAACGGCAACGTTGTGATGTTAGGAAATAGAACATTTCAAGTTATTTATTTCTGTTATACTCAAATTAATGTGTTTATGTTTCTCTGATTTTGTAAACAAGCATTAGCCTGGATTGGGTGTAATTTATTATTTATGGGATTTGAAAAACTATAATCACGTAACAGAGTAATGATTTATGTAATGTTAATAAAACATTATAATACAATATATATATATATATATATATATATATATATATATATATATATATATATGTATATATATATAATATATATAATTATATAATATATAAAACTTTATAATACATATATATATATTTATATGTATATCATTATATAAAATATACAAAAACACCATCTAAAAAATTATAATGCATTAAAATATGTATATATTTTATAATTCTATTTAAAAAATCCAAAACTGTTAATACATTAAAATATATTATATATATATATATATATAATGTATATAATTATATAAAATATATCAAAAAAACAATTCCAAAAATTATACTACATTAATATGTATATACAAAATAATAAAAATAGATAATTATGATGTATTAAAAAAGCCCCCTCACCTGGGTGGGCCGTCGCTGAGCCACCCTCATTCACAGCTGCAGCGAGTAGCTTTGCTTTCTCCAGGGTCAGCTGCATCTTCCCGTAGGCCGGGGGATTGAGGAAGGACTGAAGGGGATGTCGGTGATCCCCACTCCCTCCCTCATCCCCTCCGTTCGGGGCATCGGGAGACGTCGGCCGGGAAGTCTGTACGGCCTCCGACACCATGAGCACATCCCCTTCGAGTCTCGCCCGCCGAACCGCCGGGCTCACGACCATTGGGCTGGGGAAAGTCGCACCGAAATCCCGCTGCTTCTTCCCGCTGCTGCGCTGTCGCGGTTGGTTCTCCGCGTCTTCCGACCTCCGTGACGGAGAGCGACGCTTCGTGCGGTGAGGCGTGACCAACTCTTGCTCCAGATGTCGCTGCTGGCGATTCGCCTTCCTGGCGGCGCTGACATAGTCGACCTCCTGCAGCGCGAGCGGAGAAGTCTTCTGCTCGGTCTTCGCCGACTTCATGCAGCGACATATACACACGACTTCGGTGCTAGTGTCGTCATCCTCCACCAGGGTGCTGCTCCCGCCGTCGTCGGACAGCTGTGCCGATGTCACCGTCGTGACGTCCGACACTGTGTCCTGCGAATCCGTGGCGCCAGTAGATGGCGTATCGGAGCTCCCGCCGTGGACTGTGATTCGCTGTTTCGCCTTCTCCGCCAGCAACCGCTCGAGCTTGTGGATCTTCTCGCGCCGACGTTTCTCGCGCTGCTGTTCTCGTCTGTGCATCTCTTTCTGCCGCCAGATCTTCTGTTGCAGCCGAAGGAGTCTCGGATCGTCCGGTAGGTGGCGCTTTGATGTCTGCGTCACCACAACGATGTGGCGTCCGTCGATGTCTAAGTCGCTCGTTGTCGACAACGCCGCAGTTGTCGTCGTGAAGTCGGAGCTGAGTGAGTCGAGAGTGGTGTCTTCTGGGATTGATAGGAGCGTCTCGTCCTTAATCAGCCAGGCCGTCTTCTTCGTCTTACAGTCGGACCCATTTGCTGGCATGACACTCCCTCCCTGGCTCCCAGTGTCCCTGCTTCCCGCAGTCCTGGTCTTCTCCCGCCGTTCCCTTGCCCCTCCCTCTTCGGTCCAGTCTGGGGGAGGTGGGCCTCTCTTCTTCCCCTCGTCTCCCTCCTTGTCCTCGCCTTTGTTGTTCTGGCTTCTGTTTACCTCACGACCTTGCTTGGCCCCCTCGTGACCTTGTCTGTTCCTCTCGTGATTTCGCTCGTTCCTCTCATTACTATATCCACTCCTCTCGTGACTTTGCCCACTCCTCGCGTGATTTTGCCCACTCCTCTCGTGACTTTGCCCACTCCTCTCGTGACTTTTCCAACTCCTCTCGTGACTTTGTCCATTCTTCTCGTGACTTTGCATGCCCTCTACACGTTCTCGTGTTCTACTCTCTGATAAAGGTGTTTTCAAACTTGACTCTCGATACTCTAGTCTGTCGCTGGTGCCCTTGACCCCATTCCTTGCCTCACTGGTTGTCGCGCTCCGATACCCACCACGGTCTGGCGACTTTTGGTAGGACGCCGGTGACGGTTTAGACATTTCTTCCCGTGTGGCGTCTACCCGCAAGTGTCGCCCTTCAGCCTGGTCCCTCCTGTCCCCTGTCAGTCTTTGGGTGTCCGCCCGTCTGACGTCTTCTGCGCTAGTGACCCCTGGGGAGGATCGTCGGAACTCTCGAGCCGGAATGTCGATACGAAGCGGGGAGCTGTCAACACTGGCACCATCTTGTGTGTGCACCTGTGACTGCAGAAGTTGGATTATGCGCGAGGTGTCCGAATTACTCGTTGACCTCAAAGTATCCAGCGTGGTCTCAATCTCCTGGAAGCGCCGCCACAGTTCATTGATACCGAGCGGCAGAGAGGGGTCGTGTTGCATGTCAAAGGTCACAACAGGCTGACGGGTCATGCTTCGGTCGAGGGCTGCTTCAGACGGTGGGTTCCGTCGACGAATGGGTTGGTCCGGTATGGTCTGATCTCGTGACATGAGTTGATTGCGGGCCAAGTTTGTGTCACGCGTCGACGTTGTGTCATGTGGCAATTCGCGTGTCGAGGGTGTGTCGCGTGTCGAGGGTGTGTCGCGTGTCAAGGGTGTGTCGCGTGTCAGTGGCATGTCACGTGCCAAGGGAGTGTTGCGCGTCAGTGGTGTGTCGCGTGTCAGTGGCATGTCATGTGCCAAGGGCATGTCACGTGTCAGTGGTGTGTCACGTGTCAGTGGTGTGTCACGTGTCAGTGGCATGTCACGTTTCAAGGGAGTGTCGTGTGTCGAGTCATGAGCCGAGGTGACGCTGTACTTTGTGTCCTGCCGTTTCTCCGTCGTGTGACATTTGGCGTGACTGTCTTCCTTCATCGAGTCTGACGCTAGTTCCAGGGTAGTTGTGTTGACAGAACGACCTTGTCTTGTGACACCGTCACCAAATGACTCAGTCGGTTGATACGATCGCCGTGACAATTCTAACTCTGACGATTCCCTCATCTGGTCTCTCACTCTTTCGTCCCAATCACTCGCATTCCTCCGGTCCCTCGGTGGTGACACCTGCAGGCGACTCATGACATCAGCATGCTGCTCATAGATGGCAGCTCTGTGCCGGCTTGAAACATCTCGCTTCGAAGTGTCGCCAAGTTCCGCGACCTTAAACTGAGGACTCGCATCACGGTCGCCACCGCCCATCAGCCTTGACCTTTCACCTATGACCCGGGTGCCCGGCACGCATCTCTCCGAGCTTCGCTGCTCTGGCAGGTACCGATTCGGCGACTTTCGCAGGCGACCTTCACCTTCTTCCAACATTGACCCGGTCGATCGTGGCCGCTCTAGTCTCACGTATCTACTTCTCTCGGCCGACATCACATGACTTTGGAATCTGGCTGAGAGAGCCTGGCTGCGCTGCCGGTCATCTGCTGCTTGACCAGTGGGCAATGATGATCTGCCCGATGCCAACTGACCAGTGCTACCATGGAACCGGAGAGGGGAAGAGATGTTTGCGTGGTCCCCCTCTGCTCCCTTGGAGTGGGAGGCAGTCTCTGCTGCCTTCCCACCGTCGTCGTCAACCTGTCAACCAGATCGCTTTTTTGATTAACGAACTAACAACATGATTAATTATACAATGTTCTGGAAGGGCGCCATCTGGCAGAGGACTGAGCAAGACAGGAATGCTGAGACCTTCGCCCAACCATGGGACACTATGGGGCACATTGACACAGCTGACAATTAAGAAATATATACAATTTAAACTTACTTCAATTTTTTTATTAACTTACTTAATATACCGGTAGTATTATCTATTTATTTTTAAATTATATAATACTAAGGGGGGTAGTTTTACTTTTTAATACAACATAATTATTTAAGTAGTTGTCTTAACATGTTAGAAATATGTATCTTTATTACTTATACTATATCTTTTTAAATTTTAATATAATATCATATTTAAATATACCTATTTTTAATATAGTTTTTACGATTCCATGTATTTATACAATGTTTGTATGTGTCTATAATAAAAATAACGAATGGTAATTAAATTCCTATCTTTCTCAGTTTTGCCTCAGTCATTATCAGTTACATGGATCGCCAAAGCTGGGTAAATAACTGGGTCCGGGTCGCAACAAAAACCCTGGTAAGGTTGGTACTAAAATAGGGTGGAAATAAACTTGACTCACACCCACCTCATCAACAGGAAGTGGACTGAACTTGTCGCGGACATTTGGCGTTTCTGAATAGCACCGGCGTGTCGTTCCTTCCTTTGACCTTGTGTAACCTTGACCGTCGTCGTAATACGGATTGACGGAGTGACATCGTCGATGGTAGTCTGTGTGGTGAAGCAAGGAACTATCTTCGTCTGCTTTCCACGCCACCTTCCCCTCGAATCGTTTCCTTCCTGCACTGTCCACCAGGGGGCCGTCACGGGGCGAGCTTACTGAGGCGTGGAATGAAGTGCCGTATTTCTGCGGCGTTTCAAACATCGTAGAATTCAGCAGATCGCGACCACCACCAGGGGGAGAACGTGTGCGTCGGTTGATGTTTGCTGCGTCAGCTGACGCGGCGCTGCTGTTCTGAGCTGCGACTGAACCACTTGTGTCTGCGTCATCGTCATGGCGGCGAGACGCGAAACTACCACTGTTGAGCCATTCTCGGGTCTGGTGGAAGGAACGCTCTTTGTCTAGAGTGACCTCTGGTGGCTGATGGGTCAAGTGCTGCTTCGGGGCAACATCCGTGTCTCGGGACTCCTGAAACAGCAGCGAGGACAGGTTGACTCACTGGGTAAGGAGGGAATGGTTGGGTGACAGAGAGGGAAGGGAACGGAAGGGAATGGAACAGAAAGGAAGGGAACATAAGGGAATGGAGGAAGGGAGGAAGGGAGGGGGGGGGGGAGTTTAAAATGGCAGACAGATGGAAGCAGGAGAGATGGGACAGGGAGGGGCGGAGAGACAAATAAACACATTCACTCAAATAATTTCCAAAATAATCTAACATTATATCAGAATTTAATTTTATCAACTGAAATTAATCATGAAGCCATGTCTCATGCATAACAATTTTAATAACAAGGATTCAAAAAAAAATATTTTTTTGAATAGTTCCAACCCAAACCCTTAGTCACTGTTTCATCTGTATGTTGGGCTGTTGGTACAAAAAGAGAAAACCATGTTGTATTCCCACCCTTGAAAATTCACCACAGCACTAACTTTGGACCAGACCTCTTCTACTTACAAAGCTCTGTTCCTGAATTGTGCCGAGACGCTGCCCACCACTAGGTGGCGACATATCACGACTCGGTGATGATCGGTGGTGACTGTAGATGCCTGTTGCATTCTGGGGTGTGTCTTTGCGTGAGCCCAACACATTCGGTGGGAACGGGGGCGCTCTCGCGTCATCCGATCCTGTTGACAATAAATGTAGTGTTGACTTTCAAAATGAGCTATATCTATTAATGAATGAAATGTCATACACCCATGTATGGCATTTCATTCTATAGTTTTTGAAAATAGATTTTTTTAAATATACCACGGTCACATCATTCTAAAGATAATTAGATAAGCATCAAAATAAACTCAACTTGACTTTATAAAAAGTCCACAATTTTCAAGATACAGCTTTAATAAAATCTGAAGAAGCAGCTGCCACTGGCCTGCCACAGATGGAATGCCAATTAGACGTGCTTTCCCAGGCCCCGCCCTTCGTCTGTGGAACAGTGGGGCAAGTCTCCAAACACACAGGAACAGTCAATTATCAATTAGCCATAGTTCTGAATATTTCTCATTCACAGTGGCAATGCTCTAATGTACATCTTTAAATACTAATAATAGATCCCCAATGGTGTCTGAAATATGGGAGCTACTGGTTGACTCCCCACAGTGGATGGCAGACACATGGTGATGCAATAACTCCACTTGACCTTTGACCCAAAGGACTAATAATGTCAACACATAGTTTGTTACATACTTACACTTACGGTTCAAAGGATTTTAGTCTAATCAGAGCTTCATAGAAAAAACTAGGCTGTTCCTGAACTTTCAACTTAACGAAGGCGTGTTTATGACACATCTGAGCACATTGGAACATCGTGTAATCACCAGCATGCGTGCTCTCCACTGTGGTCTCACTCATCGCCACGGAAATGCTGCCATCGTCAACCCAACTCTCAACGTAGTAGTACTCCTGACTGCCAATAGGTCTGCAACAATCACCATATCCACGTCTTATGGTAAAGTTCAATATCACCTCAGAACTCATGTTGAGTTTTTCCTTCGAAGAGGAACACTACAAGTATTAATAGATGAATGAATACCAATACACTTATTTCAGGTAAAGTTGGTATATACACATAAATAGCCTTTAAAAAGTAAATATGTTAAAAAATGAGTAGATAAAAATTAAATAAGGTTATAACGTAGACAAGTGTAACATATAACAAGTAAAATAATGAGCTATGTATCTGATTGTATAATAAATATGCAATTTACTTTTAAAAAAATCATGTAGAGAAACATTATTTGAAAATAAAAAATTAAAAGAGGAATGGATAAAATAAGTAAATTGATAAGTTATACAAACACATTAACAACTTAAAAAATTGAGATGTACAATTACATATGTTAATTAATGCAATCAGAAAATCCCAATACACAGAATTATTTATTGGTGAATGGTAAAAGGTAAGTAAGTTCTTATATAGCACAGTATCCAATCCTCAGAATTGCTAAGAGTTGCACCCTCTACTGCCTGACAGACCTGACTTCAAGGTCAACCAAAGGACAACAGCAAACATGGTAAGTGGTCATTTGGACAAATAAACTGCTACAGAGGTGCCATCTATTGAATGGAACATACACTAAAGCGCATCAATTTTATTGTGGATAACAAAATTAGGGATGAGGGTGGATACTGCTTCAAGTGCTTTCACAACCTGTCACGTCAGTTGATTACCGCGGCTAGTGGTAGTTGTTTTAGTAGAATAAATACTGCTCATGTGCCTAGTGATTTGAACCAATATCAAGGAAGGTTTATGTATTTTCTTGAGCAAAGCAAACTTACGAAACCACCTCTAAGGAAGTCAGCATTTCCATTGAAATTATGTTTAAAAAAATATATTATCATTTATAATTAGGCAATAATTAATTAAGTGATAGGAACACCGGTATAGAAATGGCACTTGGACGCTAAAAGAAATCAACAAAGAGAAGAATGTTGGAAGGCGCAACTGATACAAATAGAAAGTTGGCACGGAAAAAGAGAAAATGATGGAAAAGAACAGAGGGATAGACATATTCAATATCACTGAACAACATTTGGAATTATTTTGATAATAATAATAATAGTGTTGGCCACTAGGTGGAGGCACTCACCTATACGGCCGCAACATCGGTGAAGAACTCTTCGACCGTCTCTCTAGCACAGACGGGCTACTGGTGGCAGCACCAGTCATTTCCAATTCCCGCTCGTATTCTCTAGCTCTAATGGCTGACCTGGGACGGGAAGGACTTGTGCTGGTCTTTTCTGTCAATGACGTTGTATCAGGCAAGATGGACGAGAACCGACTAACGGTGGCGTCCCTGGTGGTAGATACTGGTGTGTCTAACAACGTGCTCTGGCCTCTGCGTGAACAGACAGAACAACTACATGAACACCTGCACCGTTCCATGTCTCCACTCTTTCCTAGCATCACTGGGTCTGATCAAACATTATGTTGGTATCCCATAATGCAGTGCTCAGCTATTGTTGTATCCTGTTGTGACATCACATCCTGTGATGCATATTTCTGCCTTCATTTGATTGCAAACAAACATATTTGTAATGGTTCAAAATTAGACTAAACTACTATTTAGTCTTTCAGACTAAACATTATATAATAAAACATTATACACTGTACTACTATTTAGTCTTCCAGACTGGAAATAATTCGGGATAAAATCAACATTATCTTGTATTCTATAGCATTGAATTGGCAATGAGAATGAACATTTGAATCACCACGCCAAGCAGCACTACAGCAGTGCCATCTGGTGCACTGAAGTTGTGTTATTATGATGTGCTTTTGAGAATGTCTTTGAGTATTCAAATTATCAATAATGTCAACATTCCACTTTGCTGATAAATCTTGAGAATAAGACATGATATTGACCAGTCTGTAACAGCTACTTCCAAATTGGAATTTCCCCTCCAAAAAGTAATGCTACTTCAGTCCAATAGATGGCACTATGCGATAATAGTCAACATGGCACATCACTGAGTGATCCAGCTCCCCGACTGAAATGCTCTGGTTAATACGACAAGTTCACACATCAGAATAAAGCAGAGGATTTTCTAAAATGGGTAAAAATAAATTCATAGACATGTACGTTTAAATATATTTGGTTGGAATATAAACTAAATATAATGTTGTACTTATTGACAAATGGGGGATGACAAAACAGGAACAGTTATAAGTAATAACACTTTTAGATGCTGACCTGAATGGACTGTGTTGGTGTACACGTTCCATGGGACCTGTCACGAAACTGCGCTCCTCAGTTCTTCCATCACCACTCATTGGTGACAATCGTTTCCTGTCAAACGCCAGCTGCACATCTTCATCCCGTAAACGACCTTCACCTCTGCTACCGCTAGACGCCAGTTTCTGCGTCACAGATGGTGACACCTCCTCTGTACGTCGCCGTGCCGGTGACGCCGATTCAACGCCAAACTTTGACAGTTGCGTCGAGAACAAACTGTTTGCCGTTCTAAACGCATTCAGTGGAGTATAGGACAGAGGGGATATGGTGAAGCTGTTACTGGAAGTTCCAACTGCACCTGATGGTGTCGCCACAGTAGTGGCGGACACGTGAGACCGAGTCAACAGATCGTCGTCTGGCAGCAAATCAGTGCTGCGATCGCCGAGCGATTTACGCAAACTGAGCGAGCGTTCGTGTTCCTCCGCTTCATGGAGGTATCGGTACGCCTGCCTCGGCGGAGAGCCTCGTTCTAGAATCTCGGCGACCAATTGCGACACATCCTGCACATGCTCATTTCCCATCAGCCTCTCTGATGTGCTGTCATTGTCACTGCTGTACATGGAGGAATCCCTCGCTGCGTTGCTGTTATTGCGATCGAGTCTATACGCCCCCTTGACACTTGCACACTCTTCCGTGACACTGTTGTCAGCTGCTGATCGATGGCTTGGAACAGTTCCGGTTGACCGATTGTCGGCCGTCGTACCGTGCATGATGTCTAGCGCAACATCAACTGGCACTAAGCCACTTGTCAACATTGGGTTGACACTAAACTTGTGTGAGTTTTCGCTTGCTTCCGACTCCGCTTTCTTTGCCACCGTTATTCTGTCCCCATCCCTGGCGCTGTCAAACGTATACGTGCCTGCCAGGTTAGCCACCGCAGCCACCGTGTGTGCCACTTTTACGTTTTCACACACCTGGCTACTGATGCTACCGGTCCGACTGCGCAGTCCATCCGCACTCGTGATCGATGCAAGACTAGACTGGATTTCGTCCAACTCTCGCTCCAGGTTCGTGTAATCAATCACACTGCTCTGACTCGACACAGACGATGCAGGGCCATGCTTGAGCGGCAGTGCGCGACCGTCTGGCCCAATCAGCAAATTCTGCACCCGCTGACCGAGTGAGTCGGCACTCTGTATGCTTTGTGGTGACGGGGTTCTAGCGCCGTTGCGCCGTCTCTGACGCCGTCTCTGACGCCGTCTTGCGCCGCCTGCTTCAGCGACGGCGCCGCGGAGTTGGTAGATGATGATGACTCTGTCGGTATGCTCATGCTCCTCGCTGGGTCATCGTACAAGTACAACGGGGGTTGTACAGTTGACACAGTCTCTCCGCTATTCAGCAGGTGATTGACACGACGTGACAAAGACGACGCGTCATCACTGTCACTCAACATCCCACCAACTGGCAGTGCACGTCTCTTCTTTCCGTCCTTCAAGCAATTTCCGTCTTCGTCGTCCGACAGAGTCCGGCCGTACTTTGCAAGGATGCGTCTCACGTCTCTGTCGAGAGCGTCTTCCGTGTCCGACGATGAACTGTGGGTGCTGCCATCTATCGATCCATTTGCATTCTCTGTGACAATGACAACGGTGTGAGTGTGAGCAATCATGGCCGCTGGCTCCGAGACACATGGCAACGCATTGTATGTTGTCGCCGAGCTGCCACTGAACTGGGACAATGTCCCGCCTCCGTTGACGTTCCCAGGTTGGCTGCTGACTTCGGAGTCCGTCTTGCCCGGCCTATCTACCTGACTGCCACCCTTCAGTATGGCCATGTACTCATTCGCGATCCGTTCCACGTCTTTGTCAATGCTCCCCAACGTTGCACCACTCGCGGTACTCGACGTCTCGACTGATTCACGGCCGTTCGTTTTGTCCGGTAAGTTGAAGATGGCGTCTGTGATTGACCGAGATGATCTGTCATGCTGCGTTTCTTCGGGGGTCGCACGATCATGAAACATCTGCAGATTATCCTGCGGCTGCAGCACAGGCAAGTCAATCAGCATCATCTGCAGTTCATCGGGTGATTTCTCAGCGAGCAATGACTCATGGCTTGTCAGATGACCACCAAGTGACCCGTCTGTGCCTCTGGTTCCCATCACTTCGTCTGGAACGTCTATGCCGACAGTCAATGACCTTACCATTTCCGCAAGGGCACCCGATGACCTTGACATTCCAGAATCACCACTGAGCGATCCCAAATGGACGAGACTGACTCCAGTGCTCCGGGTCATGGAAGAACCTGATCTGTCTGCTGTCTCTAGACGAGGCATTAGGGCTTGTTCGAGGCTGTGAAACCCTTCGTGCTGTGAAAGGCCATTCTGAAGTATTTCCTCGTCCCTCGGGTCTTGGTCTTTTGTGCTTCCTTCAGGGTCCTCCTGATCTTCATAGATGGTGAATGAACGTTCGGCAATTGGGGGCTCGGTGTCGATTAGCGCGTCACCGTCTCTCTGTTCCGCTCCACCGATCATGAGATCGGCCTTAGCCATTTCCGTTGAAATCCCAAGCTCGTTTGCCGTTTTGATCAATTCGTCTTCATATGACGTCATCGCCTGCGCCAACAGGACTCCGTTATCGGAAACAGTGGTGACACCTTGTGTCATGTTAGCTGCAGACTGACCAGTGGCTCCCTCTATGTCAGACATCGCTGCCTGCTGCGTCAATAGTTTCTGCCTCTCGTCTACGCTCATGTACGGATCACTGCTAGATGGCGCCGGCTGGTCCAATGCATCTGCTGACGATACGCAACTCTGACTGGCGATAACAGAGGGCGCCAGGGATACACATCCAGAATCAGGCCCCTGGGTAGCCAGACTATCAAGGGAGCACTTTTCGGCCTGCTGCTTTATCAGAGTGCGTTGTGGGATATGCTCCTGGCTTCCGCCGCTGTTGTGTCCACTAGATGGCGTTGATGTACAAACTGGCTGCCTCACTTTGGAATGCTGGCTGGTCGCTCCGTCTGCCCCATTTGTCGGTGTGTCCAGCATAAGCTCATGGCAAGGCATGCCATTTTCTTGCGAATACGGGTTCCCAGGTACGGCCATCTGGTGGTCAGTTTGCACACCGACTACGGAAGCCTGAGACTGGGTCGACATTGAACTTTCGCTACGTCCGCTGTCAAATTCGTTGCTCTCCGATTCCGCCTTTGTCGGCTTGTGAAATTCCTCGCCGAGAATCTTACATTTTTCTGTGCTGCCACCTGGTGAAGCAGTGTGTTTATAAATCGTCACGTGACCCACAATTTCTGCAGTTCCCATTAGGTTTTCCTCTGAGCCATCTTTGCCATTGGCCTGAGAAGACTCGATCTTGTGGTCAGCAGACTTCAAAGAGGCAAAGTTACTGTTTTGCCCATTGGAACTCTGGGAAGCCACAGTCGCCAGGGAACTGTAGCCACTTGTCATAACCTGCTGGTAGCAGTCTACAACATCGTCATTGATTGGACGATGTGGAGCATTCTGTTCTGGTGGCAGAAGATGGCCTGCCACGATGGGGCTTTCATCACTCAATATTGTGTGCTGCAATAGACTCGACATTTCAGATTTTTCCGTCACATCTGACATGTCAACCAAAGGATACTGGGAGAGCGATGCCTCGTGACCCTGTGGAGACACTTTGGCTGTTGCATGCTGGGATTGCGACATGTCACCAACTGGATGCTGGGACAGCGATAGCTCACCAATTGGATGCTGGGATAGCGATAGGTCACTAACTAGATGCTTGGGTAGCGGTGGTTTACCGTTAGGATGCTGTGACAGTGACAGGTCCCCAAGTGGATGCTGGGATAGTGACAGCTCACCCACTGGATGCTGGGACAACGACATCTCACCAACTGCATGCTGGGATAGCGACAACTCACCCAAAGGATGCTGGGATAGTGACATCTCACCATTAGCATGCTGCGAAAGCAGCAAAGGTGTTGGTTTTCCGTTAAACACTTTGGTGCCTATTCCTTGCATGATTTCAACACCTGCACTAAATTCTTCTGGAGTGACCAGGGAATTCTGGGAATCTCCCATCATGCCTGCTATCATGGACTCAGACATATCCACAGTTAGTGCCTCAAATGATAAAGCCTCAAATGATAGAGCCTCAAATGATAGTGCCTCAAATCTTTCTGTCCTTTCTTCAATGGGATGTTGTGAATGCAAAGCTTCACTGAAATCTGAAACAAATATCAATCAATTGTTAGTGTTTTATTTACATATATCTTCATGCAGCATACACAAGATTAAATATGTAACCACATAGATAATTCATACTACATATGCATGCATGTGCATATGTATTTTTACTCAAATAGATTTTGCTTGGGCTGTCAGCAAATAGTTTTAAACACTATCTTCAAACAGACTTTTCATTGCTAACTTACATAAACCTATATTTAAAGATGACGATAATAAATAGTATTTATTCACTTGTAAAAATGAACACATAACAGTGTGTTTTGTCAATTATTGTAACATATGTTGTTGTTTCCGAGTGTTTGTCCTTAAATATAAATATTTAATGGGGAACTGCAAACAACTTGTTCTCAACTCAGGCTGTCAAAGTTTGGTAGTGTGTCAGTGTCACCAACATGACGCTCTCCAGGGGACGTGTCACCATCTGTGACGGAGAAGCTGGTGTCTAGTAGTACTGACGAATGTGTCATGTATTTTAATGGCATGGCAGCCACTGTTGCTAGGCAACAGGTCATGTGATTGATAAGAATACTGAACACACCTGAAGGAGACTGCAATGACCAACTGTTGACGAGAAGATAGTCCAGTTGTCTCACCCAATCAGTCGAGTCATTCTCCTAAACAGCAATGACACACAGTGGTACAAGAAATGGGTGGGAGTTGTTTAGTGTCAAGCGTTACAACAAAATGTGAAGAGTGTAACTAAAATTGTTTATTTAAAAAGACAAACTGTTTGGATTTACAAAAGATTATCAATTTTTTTTAAACATTCCCCCAGTCCATTGTCAAATAAATTATGTTGTCAATTAAATGTTATTGAGAACAGCGATTTCATGATTCTATGTGTATAAGTATATAGTTTTATGTATCTGTACTTTATAAGTTTATATTTTGGGGTCACAGGAAGACGGCACATTATGTGCCATGTGACCACCACGTAACAATACTTTTTTGTTTTGATTGCTCATGTACATGTATAATGTGTTCTTGTTGTTGTTACGAAATAAAATTGATTGATTGATTGATTTAAACCAGCATTTGTTTGTGTCTGTAGAGCGCAGTGACTCAGGCGTAGAGCTTTGGACTCTTGACTACGAGAACCCGGGTTCGAATCCTGTGCTGCGGTGTTAAAACCTTGGGCAAGTTTTTTCACTCCACATTTCTCCAGTTCACTCAGCTGTATAAATACCTGAATATAGACTGTGGTGGATATGTGTACGAACAGCCTTCGCGCATTAATTGTAGCATATGGCTGGATGCTTCCCAGAGAAGCCGAGATGGTGTCTGAGTGAACAGGTCTGTCAGGAAAGTAAAGTGTAAAGCGCTTTGAACGGTCCTGAGGACTGGATACTGTGCTATATAAGAACTTTACTTTACTTTAGATATTTTGACAGAATACCACTGACTTATTTGTCTGTAGCTCGTGTTTTTTGACAGATGAAAATTTAATCAGTTTTAGATGTCCGAAATACGAATATACACTGCGTATATTGTTTATTAATTACTTATATTTTATCACAGCATACACAAATTGTTACAGTACAAATATTTGAAAAGTATTTAATCAAAATATTTCTGGCACAAAAAATCCATACGTAGATACAGGTAAAATAATAAAAACAAAATGAGTCACAAAGCCCTGAAGTTGTTTGAACTATAATTATTGTGAGTAGTTATGAATGAAATGTGTTTTGGAGAATCACCATCACTTGCCCACTCTCTTCACCATAATCAACTAATTGGCATTTTCTCTGGTCATTCATATGAGGTGATCAGAAATACAACCAGATTGTATGACTGCAGCAACAGGACTGGTCATTAGTGGTTTTAGTAAAGATACAACTTTCTACTTCCACTCCACTCAGTCAACCCACGGACCAGAATGTAGTCGATATCAATAAAATGTATGATATTTCATGATCATAGTTACTCAGAATATATTTTTTATGTTTGTCATCTACAGGTGACAATATGCCACAGTCACACTGTTGTACAGACAATTAAATTGGCAGGAAAATTAAATCAACATGTATGCATTTACAGAAAATCAACAGTTTAGAAGACACAGCGTTTAATAAAAATCTTCAGAAGCAGCTACCACTGGCCTGCCAGATTGAAAACTAATTAGTTACACTTTCCAGGGATGCAACCTGGCTTTTGGTATGTGGCTGTCTTCAATACACAGGTACTGTTGATTATCAATTAGCCATGGTTGTTGAGCACTCTTGAATACACAAGTATTGTGTCCCAGTCTGTCCAGGCAGACCCAGGCAAAATGTGGGCATATAGTTTTGTCGTAGGCCTGAGGTGCCCTTAGAAACATTCAATTAAACACAAATGTATTGTGTACTACTAAGTGTACGCCAAATTAGAGAAAAAGTTACATCAGTGTTGGATTTTTAAAAGTTTTACGACCTTAAGAACACTCCAATCAAAAAACAATTATTGTGCCTAGTAGCAGTGTCCTAATATACATCTTTGCCAAATTAAAAAAAAATAGATCCTCAACACTTTCTGAGATACTGGAATTACTGGTGCAAGGTGGACGGCATACGGCTAATAATAATATATAGATAAATAAATACAACGACAAAGATATGAAATTAATAAATTGCGAATACATAATAAACATGTATGTGTGTGTGCAGTGTTGATTTGTGTGTGTGTGTGTGTGCGTGTGCGTGTGTGCGCATGCGTGTGCATGTGTGTCAGTCATCTACTTTATTTCATACCTTTGTAGTTTTTATTTATTTATATATTGGGTTGGGATCATGTCAGCTTTAGGGCGCACAGCTTATCTAGACCAGTCTACTATTATAAAACAGGGGTGTAGTAGTCAGGGTTCCTACTGTGTTAATGACCTATGGGTGATTACCCTGTGGGCTGGGCTCCTGGGGGCTGTCTCTTAGCAAAACATAGCATGCTGTATTATGCAATTCTAAACTGTGGTAGTAAATTGTGTATTGAATGTATGGATGAGATGAGGGTGTAGGAGGGTCATTCTACTTGTTTATATTTATACTTTTGTTTATATCTTTGTTTTAGTGTGATTTTTAAAATTATTTTATATATTCATATAAACAAAATATTGACAGTTACATGTAATGTATCTGACAGTTGCAGTTCTACGTGTTCTGCCATGGATTGGTTTCACAGAGCACTGACACTCACCTCGTCTCGAGTGTTGTTTTCATTCCGTCCAGTAGAGGGCGTGTCTATCACTGGGTGCTGTGACAACTCCGAAGTCAACTCTGCACCAACACCTGGACTCCGAGCTTGTAACTAAAACCGCAAGGTTGAAACCCATGCAGTCATATCATTTTAGAGATCACTTCAACAAAATAATGTATACTGTTGACCCACATTTTCATCACTTTTTCGTGTACCATGCTGAAATTGTGCATGTGATCTAGCAGGCATATTTGGATGTTCATATATTTAGACTTTAAAATAACATTCTTGGTATGGGGTCAATATATTAAAATGCTGCACATGAACTATGCCACAAATGAAAAAAAAATTGCATCTTGTGCATGTGGGTGCAAACTTAGTCTTGGGACTATTGAAACAACATAATGCAATTTTCCAACAGGTTTCCACAGCAAGATTATGGAATCACGCCCTAAGATTTCATTTCTAACTATCATTTGCATAGATGTGGTTTTATCTGGACAATTTGTTTATTTCTGATACAAAGTTGAGCAACCCTGCTGGAATATTTTTTCTAGGGCAGAGGTAATGACCCTCGGGAATCACAATTTTTCAGCACAGGTGATTGTGTTTCTTCTGCAACCATCACTGGGCAGCTGGACTAGTGTACATATAGACCCAACACTCTAAATGGTCTTCCTACCAAGCGTTTGAATGACGTACCATTTATGACAGCTTGACTATTCATAGTTGAAGTGATACACAACTTATAAGCATCTAGCTTATTCTATATTCAGTCTCAGATTATCTGTCAATGTCAAGCCACCATATTTTTATTCTTCCAAATTTGATTGTATGTATACTTGTTAGCGACACAATCTGTCAGTTTGACCTCAGTGTCTCAATGTCTAATTACATACAGAGCTCTGCACTACAACACAACGAAAGTAAACAACACGTTATTGAGGGTCCACGCAAATGTCTATTTACCAGATGCTTGCTACACGATCTTCTGTGAGGCAAAACCAACACACGAATACATCCTGTTGTCTAACTTTATGGTTTCCACAACAACTGCAGACAGGCGCGACACTCTCTCGACATCGTTAGCTAAGACGGAGAGAGAATGGACAAGTCCATGCCTGTTTAGACAAGTCCGCCAACACAGCGCCGGCACAGCAAGCCTAGTTCCAATAACGATAGGTCAATAGTTTATTGGCAAGAGTCCAGACGCGAGCAGGCTTACTGGGGATATCTCATACACAGATGGTGGATGCTCTAAAAAGTTTACTCTTCTAAAATGTGTACTGTATATTAACTGTTAACTGTGTTGTATTTTAGCTGTTGTTCCTGCTCCATTGCATTTCTATCGTAGTCACTGACAGTTTTTGTTTCATACTTGAATCTTGACAGAAAAATAGCGGCAACACGAAGTAAACAAAGCACATTTCAGGGACGTTCTGCGTCGTTAAAATTAATATATATGGGAATACTTACACTTTCATCCATCTAGAATAAGGGCACTGGTATCATTTATTAGGGAATATAAAAATGACAAGATAGACAGTAACTTTTGTTTTACAGTTCCATGTTGTTTTGAAATATCATGCTTTTTCGTAAATTGGGTCACGAACGAGGTTATCGCAAGCGCGAGAAAAATCTAAAAATACAAGAAAATTTTATTTCTGTCTGACAAAATGTCCCCATGTGACATTAGTATATTGCACAATATATAATATTAATTATGTAGATAAGTTTTACAAAAGCAACACCATTAGTTCTTAACATCTCAGCAGATGGCAGTACGAAGGCAAAATGGCGCTGTCCACAGAGATCAGGATGCGGCACTGTCACGCTGCAAGTTTCAAGCGTTTAAAACTGTAATGGTTTTGGTCCGTTAAGATCGTAAAGTTATCAAGAACAACCAGAGAAAGACTATCTATCAAATACGTTAAAATGAGCGCCTGTCTTCGCAAGTTGCCCATTAGAACAGCTTACAACCTCTCCGTTGTGACTCCGAGAAGGTTGAACTGCGTACACACTATTCGAACGCCGAGCTGTCAGGGCGCAGCGCACAGACGCTGCAGACGACTTTTGTTAAACGCGCGCGTGTGCGTTTCAACGTCTCTTCGTGTACCAGTACGTTGGAAGTCGAGCAGTGATGATAAAGATATTAGTTCAATAATTCAGCCTATACCCGTGAAGCCATGTGCAGACCCGGACGGGATCAACGTTGGCGAAGAACTGACAGGAACTTTGAAAAAGGGTGTGTTTGGTGTTATTTATGTTCGAACTGGCTAATCGTAGAGCAGCTCCGCGAATAAGGTCACACTTGCCACTATTCGCAGAGCAGTGGCTACATTGCCCTGTGAATTAAGAAAACATATAGTTGCTATCATTCGCAGAGCTGGTAGGAAAGGGTGTTTATTGGATAATTAGAACTCTAGTTACTAGTTGCTTATTAAATGCAGTTGGCATGCGTTCATAGTTTTTTTCTAAATACTGTTCTGTCCTAAGAATGACGAGGCGAGGAGCATCGGTAGGGTAGTGGTTGGCATTCCGCCTGTCACAGACGGTCCAGGTTCAATTCCCAGTCATGGCAGTTACATTTTTATATTTTTGCAATTGCTATACATCTTTGTTGTACGGAACTGCATGAACTATTGGAGATATATTTAAAACTAAATCAATGATTTAGCTATTCATAGGTTTTACTTGTACTTTTATTATATTTATTTCTTATGCCTATCCTCCTTAGCCTTTTAGCTTCTTCATCCATCCATTGACGACTCACACATTGTTTTACGATTACGAGTTTGCTTAATCCATTGGTTTTGTCGTGCTACTGAGCTTGATCTTCGTAACTACTACAATCGACGCTACTGAACAGAGATTTACTCTATATAAAGTTTATTATTTAAACACATGCATAGCAACTAGTCAAGGATTCTCTCTCACCTGCTCTGCAAATACCGCAACTATTTCCTAATCGACATAGGATTGAAATTATATATATAATCTATCAGAACTTAAGCAGGAAAATATTCACCCATGTCACAACTATGTAGTGTATGTATGTATATATATATATAATATATATATATCATATATATATAATAGTTAATAAAAAAAGTCAAATGTCAATAGATATATATTTTTTGTGCGAGTCATCTGTCTAACTTGATGTCATGTTTCAGGAGATCTGCTGAAATTGTTGAACCAGTTCTACAGAAGACCGGAGATAAAACGCCTCGCAGCAGAAAATGGACTTGATGGTACCTATGCTGAAAATAAAACATGCTTAAGTCACTACTCAAGGAAATTCCACCACATCAGAATTAGTATTTGATTTAAATAATATAATTCCAACTTTAAGTTAATTTATACAAGTACATTATAAGCTCAGTGGTAAGAATATTATTCAGGTGCCAGACAGTATTAACTAGAAAATATAAAAGCGAGTACAAATGTACAGTTATATACTTGGCTGCAACCCAGATTTACTCCATTGTAATACAAGTGCATCTGTGTTCAGTGCCCACCAGACAAACCAAGTGAGTGTGAAGTTATTTCTCATTGCTGTCCTGTGTAACATGACTCCTGTAATTGCATGTGTTTGATGTCCACCAGACAAACTGTTCCACCAAGCCTATGTCAACTTCCGCCGCTACTGTATGGAGTCTGACAGGCTTCCAGTTGATCTCCACGTTGTTCTCAGTGACATTCTCCAGGAAGCAGGTGAGTACTGAGTACATAATGTGTAGTCCTGGTCTAGTCCATAGCTTTGTGTAGAGGCCCGTCCACTTGTCATTTGGATGGATAAAACCTGTTTTGGGTGAGAAGAGACGTCACTGGACAAGCAAGGATGGGTAAGAAAAAGGGAATGTGTTCAAGAAGTTGTTAAAAGACATACATATCATCAGGTAAACTATGACAATGGATGTCATGTGTTTATTTCATATCGTGATACATATCTGATAAATGTGGTTTGTCTGACTGTCGGTTAACATGCATTCTATGGCTGTCATTTCTTGTTATAGCCATGTTGTTTTACTGCTCAGTGGAATTACAAAATGTTAGGCAAAGTTAACGTCACAGAGAAAAACGTTGCACTCGCAAACATACATGTAGATACAGTTAGGTCAGCCCAACTTACACATCTACTGTCAGCCCAATCTACACACATGTACTATCAGGTCAGCCTAACCCACACACATGTATAATTAGGTCAGCCTGACCGACATATGTACAGTCAGGTCAGCCCGACCTAAAAAAAGCTGTACTTATAGTGGATGCAATGGCAAAATATATTTTTGGTACTAGGTAAACCCTTCCTCTAAGTTAATTATCTTCAGCTTTAAAAAGTTGTGTTTTTAGAACACCTCAGTTCAACTCACATTTGTAGCAAACTTATACTGTTAAATATCTTATTGCATCTGCTGAAAACACCTTCTTTGTAGGTCATGTTGATGACATATTTCCGTATTTCGTGCGTCATGCTCGCGTCATGTTTCCACATCTTGACTGCATGGACGACTTGCGCAAAATCAGCGATCTACGTCACCCAGCCAACTGGTGGGTAATGAATGCTCCCTTTGTGACTAACTCAACATGATATTAAATAGTGCTCCCTGCAAGCAGATCAGGAGTAAAGAAATTGGAATTCCTGTGGGTCACTTACAGAAGAAGTTACAGTTAAGTACTAGTATCTGAAATGCAGAATTTGTGGGAAGTAAGGACAAAAATTGCTTCTAAAAAACACAATTTTGTGACATTTTCAAACTTCCGAGAGATTCAGTAAAAAAAATTGGGACTAATTAAAAACATCAATTTTTTATTATTGTACAACAAGGGCATTTTCAAGCAATATTTATGATTACACAACTAGTAATTTCTACTCATATTGACGTTTCAGCCACCATCAGCGGTCTTTATCAGGAACTGAATTGTCACTGCTCGCTAGATGTTCGCAATAACAGACCATGTGGACAGACATAACTGTGTGATAGACTGGGTGGGAGCGAAAGTGGTGGATAGAGAGACGAACAGGTATGCGCATTGGATAAAAGAAGCCATCTGTATTAGGTAGACGATACCAACTATAAACAGAGACCAGGGGGTTACACACTAAGTCATGTATGGGACAGTCTGCTCAGTGCTCACCACGCCATCTGGCGAGGCAGTGCCAATTCAGTTCCTGGTGAAGGCCGTCGATGTGAGTAGAAATTATTAGTTGCGTAATCATAAATATTGCTTGAATAATATACTTCCAACTTGACGAACATTTCACGAAAACAAGGGCATCATTATGCAGGATTAATAAAACATATCTTTAATTAGCCTGAAATCAACATGTCAGAAGTTTGAACACATCACACTTACGACTGTGTTTCTCAAACCAAGAGAGGTGTCCAAAAATTAAAAGATACATAATTTGATGGATTTTCAGGATGTTCAGAAACAAAATAGGTGAATACATACAGCCACTACAGTAACCACTTGTATTGTTCAGGTATCCAGAGGCTCGAGCCTTCCAGCGTAAGATAATCTACCACTCGGGTCCCACCAACAGTGGCAAGACGTATCATGCCCTCGAACGCTTCCTCTCGGCCAAGTCTGGTGTTTACTGCGGCCCGCTACGACTACTCGCAAATGAAGTATTCAACAAGAGTAACACAGCCGTAGGTGCAACAGGAGCTGTTCGTGTGTAGAGTATTCTGTCAGGAAAGGGTTAAATCACAAGGCATGAGGTCATTTAGATTTTGTATTTATGACATATTCGAATATGGAATTGTGGTTCAATGGTTATGTACATGACCCATAAAATGTGACTCAACAAATGCGATTTGTTGGTCAAGTTTTACCGAATTCACGTGTGAAATATAACGTAGTCTTTCTAAAAAAAGGATTTAAAAGGTAGTACCGGGGTATACAGTATTGTAATTAAGAAAAAACATTGCCAGTTGATGGAAAAGACATTAAAGTATCATCTGGTGACAAAAAGTCAAAATCGTCAAATATCACTGTGACAGTGTTTATACAGTGTTTTTTCTATATAAAGTTTACATACAGGATGCTCATTTCGTTACGACTCAACTTTATACAAAAACATACACTGCAAATGTTGATATAAAATAAAACATGTTATCGAACAACCATAGATGATTCTTCATGGGTGCTGCAAATATATTTATAGTGGCAACCATTTCAGGGCACACCATGTGATCTTGTGACGGGAGAGGAGCGTCAGTACGTTAACCCCGAGAATGAGCCATCTGGGCACGTCGCGTGTACTGTGGAGATGACCAGTGTGACCACGCCATGTAAGGGACCAACTCAAACGTAGCCAAACATTTATTTATTACAGGGATTCTTTAAAAAAATTAAACTGTAATGTGTGAAATATTTTATTAATCCTGTTAGCATAATTATTTAATGCAATGATAATGTTTATATTTTGTTACGGATGTGTTTTATTAATCATTGATAACAATGACAATATATAAAAAAAATACTTTGCATAAGGCATATTTGGTTCAGTTCGCCAGACTTAGTTTTATCTAACAAGTTCACTGTGTTTAAAGTCAACTGCTGTTACATGATTCACTGCGTGGGAATGAATAGTCATTATAATCACATTTATCACTCATGTGGCAACAAGCTCAAAGTGATTCACATAAACACAGTTATCTGACATCTTGTTGCACACATAACACCAAAGTTACGCAGTGATTTGCAAGACAAAAATACATATGCAAAATTATCATGTTTTGATACAATACATCTTGAATGCATGTGAGCATAAAAGAATCCATTTAACTTAGTTATTATTAACACACAATCTTGGAGATTCTAAGTGTTTCTTTTAAGTCTCTATTCACGTCCCTCAGCCAAAGCTGTTTCAGATTTTGCATACTTCGTATTGCCTTAATATTGTTTCCGAGTGTTTTTGTTTCCAAGGAATGCAAGTTTCTCGGCTGACTTTGTATTATCTGTTTGTGGCTGTGTCAGATGAGGTCGCAGTCATTGATGAGATCCAAATGATGAGAGACAAACAGAGAGGCTGGGCGTGGACCCGCGCCCTCCTGGGTGAGTGCCTCACAACCTCTACAGTGTCTGTTGTTTCAGTGTGTCCAGGAAGATGTTTTATGATACCTAGTACCTTTATTGAGTATTTCTTTCACACTAAAAAATTTCAGTATTCGTTCTCATTTGACAAATATAGAATATTGGTTACTTTAAAGAATGATAAAATTTAAAGTATTATTTCTGCTATTAGAAAACTAGAATAATGAATATATATTTGTAAGAATGACTGATTATTAAGAGTTTTTCTCTTAGAAATGGTAGAGTATCAAGTGTATGTTCTGACTTCATAGAGATATTTTGTTCAGTGTTATTTTCTCACATAAAGATAGAATGTTGAGTATTATTGTCGTTTGAAAATAAATATACCATAACGGAAATAATGTTGATATAATGATGAGTTAAAGTCCGTTCTCAAACTTTTTGAAAAAGCCATTATTAACCAGGACATCTGAAAACACAGTGTTATCATGGCTAAGCATAACACATTTATGCCTGTGGTGTTGTTGACAGGTGTGTGTGCGTATGAGGTCCACGTGTGTGGGGAGGGGTCATGTATTGACCTGGTCAAGGAGTTGGCTCTGGTCACGGGCGACGAGTTCGAAGTGCGCAAGTACAAGCGACTGACCCCACTCAAGGTGCTTAATGAGGCAATTGGTGAGTAGTAGTAGTTGTTTAACACTCTACTGGGCAGACAGCCTTCTTATTTTATGTAATTAGTTTATATTATCACTAGCTAAGTTACCCAGCAATGCGTGGGGAAAAAACAATTATCCAGGCCAAAACTTTGAAAATGACGATGTTTACATAAAACTTCGGGAGCACTTCAATAATGTTGCTTATGGAAAAAGGCAGTCAGATTCGATAATCGATTTGAAAATTGTGTTACATTGTTTTACAATGTCCCAGACACCGGGAACATGTAAGAGGCAACAACATATTAAAGTATGGCATATTCCGTGCACTGCTTTTATAGATATTGAGCTCCTAGATTATCCATCCATGGGACAAATTTAGAAAACGTCTGAATCTACAAACCATCTCTATTGTCCCACTCAGTCACACACAGTTCTAGCCCAATACATGCCAAACTGATGGTGATGTGGGTCCACATACAAGAAATAAACCGTTTTATAATATAGACAATTATAACAATAGACTGACACGTGCTGTCACATCCTCCCAGTAAGAGTAAAGATATTTTCTCGGATCATATAGTTTAAACAAAATATTTATTGCCATCACAAATGAAAACAATTATTTAGAGAAAATGGCCAGAAAAAAAATGTGTATGTCATATATATAAAACATGTTATTTTTTTATGTATTTCTGCAAATAAATTGGAAAATTTTGAAACACTGTTAAAGATGAATGGCGTATATAATTGTTATTTTTGCTCATCCATTTCAGTGTGCATTTTCCATAGCTGTGAGACAAACAGATTTGTTTTAATATGGTGTGCTAGTGTTATGTGTTTAATATTGTTTTGTAAACAGTGAATAAGAATGTAGTTATTTTTGCAACTAGTTCAACTGTTGATCAAATTAAAAAGAGAAGATTAAGCAACTCTGTCTTGTTAAAATAATTACTTTGCAAGACATTTCCTTTCCTCCACTCCCGGCGCTGTTGTTACAGGTTCATTCGACCGCATAAAGCCAGGAGACTGCATTGTGTGTTTTGGTAAGAATGACATCTACCATGTGAGTCGCCAACTGGAAAGACGAGGAGTCGAGGTCGCTGTCATCTACGGAACTCTGCCACCAGGTGCGCTACTGTCTGCTACTGCGGTCCACTTTTGTTTATAATAATAATAATAATAATTTCTATTTGCAATCAGACTTAGATGGAATACATAAAAACATGACAACATATACCTTTGCTTAGAAAGTATTAATTTTAAAACATGACAACCACAACACAATCTCTTAATTTAATAGAATTCAATAGCAGGTATATATTTCCATTAATGTGGCCTTGAGAGGGTTAATTTGTGTTTATATGGTGGCACGCATGCCTCACCAGAACACGTGTAGCAGAAACCACTGCAGCACTTGTGTGTTCAGTGTGTCAGTGGTAATCACTGAGTCATTCCCGGAAAGCCATTGCCGAAATTGTGAGAAATCAAATGCAATTACTCACCAATGAAGTTAACAGTAAGCTGTGTGTTTGCAGGGACAAAAATCGCCCAGGCGCAGAAGTTCAACGACCCTGATAATACATGCAAAGTGTTGGTTGCTACTGATGCCATTGGCATGGGACTCAACCTGTGAGTTCTAGGTTTGTTTTCGGGGGGGGGGGTTTGTAGGTAATTATAATAGTGACTTCTTTTGCACCAATATTCTTAAGGTCAAGCTCATAAGTACAGCTATTGTACAACTCTTGAAAATGATGCGATAGTGCTGCGATATATTTATACAGCATGAAATACTCGTTGGTCCCCCGGTGTAATGATCTCTGTGACTGTGATAATAAGTGTTAACAGGTTTTGAATATTGGTTTACTTTATACATTTTCTTCAGATATTTATAAACAACAGGCATGTTTGGATTTATAATAATAATTGTAAAACGTCTACAGCGTCTATATCCTTAAAAAGTTCAAGCTTGGAAGCGCAACAAACATTATTTGGGTAGTTATACACAGGGACAGGCAAAAGTTGTCATGGAACCGCAGAACATGTACGGTGGAAAAGCAATTTAAAGCAAATATGTTTTCAGTTTTTTACGAAAGGTGTCTATAGTTTCAGAAGATTTAATCGTAACAGGGAGTTGATTCCAAATTGTTGGCGCAGCCACAGATAATGCACGTTTGGCAATATTCAGCTTAGTTTCAGGAACTAAATGTTGTTAGTATACGGATGATCTAAGGGTATCAGAGATATCAGAGAAATGTAGCAGATTAACCAAATATGTCTGTTGTTGAGTTGAAAGAGTACGTGTCTGACCGCCAGGCTGACCAGAGCTCCTCCCTCATCAGGTCATGATTGTTGTTTATCAAGAATCCCATTCTTAGGTGTCCACATTTGCAGTGCGAATTGTTTCAAATGTGCCATTTGTTTAACTGAAATGCATAATTTATTTACCTCTGCAGGTGTCTGGGACCGACATTAAAACACCATCTCGACTTTTCTGGATAGCATCCAGCCTTGCTACAATTGATGCATGAATACTATTCATACACAAATATCCACCAGTGTATATAGCCAGGTACTCATTCCCGAAGTGGTTGAGATGGTGATTGATTGAACATGTATCTGGGGGGTTAAGTGTCAAGTGCCTAGATCACTTCTGAGGGTTGAATACTGCGCTGTATAAGAACTTAGGTGTATCTTTCTGTTTCCGTAGCAACATCAAACGTATCGTGTTCTACTCCGTCGTCAAACCAACTATTAACGAGAAGGGAGAGAAAGAAATAGACGTCATCCCCCCTTCGACAGCGCTCCAGATCGGTGGACGGGCGGGACGTTACGGCACCAAACACGAAGAGGGCGAGGTGACGACCTTCAAGAGCAATGACCTTCCTCTAATGCGGAAGCTGCTCAGTACACCCATTGATCCTGTCGAGGTACGAATTCAACATTTCATTGTGCATTTTGTTGTCTAATCCGATTCACTTTTTAAAGTTTAGTTTTCATGATGTGAACAGTTATTCATGTTTACAGATGTTGTGTGCTTAATTGTCACGATTTCTGACAGAACGGGTCTGAAAGTTTGCTCAGTGTGCATTTTACTGTGTGGTTCAGGTGATAGTTTTGATATTACCATAAGCTAAAGTCACGTCTAATTATTGTGATTTTGTTACGGTTGATAGCCGTTGAGAGGATATGTTTTTTGTTTTCTAATGTTACATTTAAATTTGTTGTAGTTTTTTTTTGCAATTAATAATAATAATAGTAGATCTTTATTTCATATGTTCTTTATGTTTACTACTTACTAAACAAGGAGTTTATTAAGTAGTAAACAGTGAGATTGATATGAAACATTTGCTTGCGCTATTCATCTGAAATAATTAGTAAATAAATTAATGTAAATGACAAAGAACAGTTTAATTGAATACTGATTTGTATTAATAAATAGCTAATATTACAAAATAGAATATATATAGTGGAACCTTGGCATTAAGGTAATCCTATGGACAGGGACAAATGTAACCTTAGTAGAGAGGTGACCACATTAGCAGAAGTAATTTCCTATTTACTGTTTTGAAAATCAATAGGACTGTGTTACAGGTGACCTTAATTGCGAGGTGGATGTACTGGTGAGTTTGACTTGCTCAAGGAAAGGTGCACTAATATCAGAGCCGGTAGTAATGACGGTAAATTTAACTTATCAATATCAGTTGTTTGCAAAATGTCATACCGATGATTTATGCCATAATTAGTCTTCACGAAATAGTTTCTCATTTCAGCAAGCTGGAATACACCCTACAGCAGAACAGATAGAGCTGTTTGCCTACCACCTGCCCAAGGCCACTCTGTCTAACCTCATCGTGAGTACACACTAAAAGTGATGTATGAATAGGGGCATTCACAACTGCCAGCTATTACACGTGTAGCTTCCATCTCGAATCTGCTGTTGCTAACTAAAAATCTGACACACTGACTATATCAATAATTATTCACAGTTTCAATGTCAGCTAAAATTGTGCTGACGTATCAGAAGTGCCAAGTATTGTTTGAGACTTCTGTACCACCCTAAAGGTGTGTTTGCGTGTGGTCAGGGTTCATGTGTTAATTGGCAAACTGTACCCTTCCTGAAAGGATGGGTACTTATGTATTGATTTACCGGTAGTCAAAAAGATGTAGTACTCGGACAACACAACATAAACTACTTTCACTAATATATGCACTTAGACTATTTTTCAACGGTTATTAGATGGTCAACAAAAAGGAATTTGATACAACTGCCTGTCAAACCAGCACAAAACTATACGTAATTGTAACATCATCAGACGAGCACCTCCCTTTTGTAATGATTTAATTTACTGGTCAGTTTAAAATAGTAATGGCATAAAACTAGACATAGGAAAACAAGATCAGTGCAGCTGGCAAACTTCTGGGTAAACCCAGTGATGAGACATATAAATAGTGTGGCACTGAGGTATTTATTACAAGCAGGCAAATGTTGATGTATTTATTCTAATGCGCATGATGATGAAGTTGAGCAGAGCTCGACATTGCCACTGGCCCAATGCATATTTTTAACCTTTCGGGCCATCAGTTAAAAAAATTCTACTGGCCCAATGGGCCAGTGGTTTTGATCCAAGTGACCACCGTCGATGTTTCCATAACCAGACCCTTCACAGAAATATAGTACATTACTCTATTTATTAACATTCATTTTGTTACATTTTGTTTATAACTTATCACACTATTGTGTCTGAAATGGAAGTTTGACAAAACAACTTGAGTGACTAGATACATGTAATGTCATGTTTGTGACAATCACAACTTCTCTGCAGGACATATTTGTCACGCTGTCGGAGCTTGACAACGAGAAGTATTTCATGTGTCATATCGACGACTTCAAGTTTCTGGCTGACATGATTGAGCACGTTCCCCTCCAGCTGAGGGTGCGATACGTCTTCTGCTGCGCCCCAATCATGCGCAAACAACCATTCATCTGCACCATGTTCCTCAAGGTACGACTGGGGGGAGAGCTGAAACTGTGCAACACTCTCCCAGACATATCATGAAAAATCCGAAATCTTTACTGAGAATACTTTCATTGTTTTTTAAATTTGCAATTGTGAACATTTTCAAATTGCCCACCAAGATTATATTAATCCATTACATTAATCCATTAATCCATTGTATCTGTTTAATAGTCGTTATGTCCTAGTTTCGTATCAACACTAATGATGTTGACGTGGCCTAGTGGTTCCTTGAATTGTGGGATGTACTTTACATTAACCAGTGATGTTTCTAAGATACGCTAAACATATACAGTTAAAGTCCTCACAGGGATAGTGCATTTATATATTCTTCAGGGTTGGTGCAAATGTGTTGTTATTTGTAAAGGTGATTTCACTGATTTGAGGGTGTGTCTGTGTCTGCAATTAAAAAAAAAATCTATTTGGACCTGACAGTAATTTGATTGGGAAAAATGTTGAGTAGTAATTGTCCTCCCTGATTCCACGTGTTGTAATTGTCCTCCCTGATTCCACGTGTTGTAATTGTCCTCCCTGATTCCACGTGTTGTAATTGTCCTCCCTGATTCCACGTGTTGTAATTGTCCTCCCTGATTCCATGTATTGTAATTGTCCTCCCTGATTCCACATGTTGTAATTGTCCTCCCTGATTCCACGTGTTGTAATTGTCCTCCCTGATTCCACGTGTTGTAATTGTCCTCCCTGATTCCACGTGTTGTAATTGTCCTCCCTGATTCCACGTGTTGTAATTGTCCTCCCTGATTCCACGTGTTGTAATTGTCCTCCCTGATTCCACGTGTTGTAATTGTCCTCCCTGATTCCACGTGTTGTAATTGTACTCCCTGATTCCACGTGTTGTAATTGTCATCCCTGATTCCACCTGTTGTAATTATCCTCCCTGATTCCACGTGTTGTAATTGTCCTCCCTGATTCCACGTGTTGTAATTGTCCTCCCTGATTCCACGTGTTGTAATTGTCCTCCCTGATTCCACGTGTTGTAATTGTCCTCCCTGATTCCACGTGTTGTAATTGTCCTCCCTGATTCCACGTGTTGTAATTGTCCTCCCTGATTCCACATGTTGTAATTGTCCTCCCTGATTCCACGTGTTGTAATTTCCTCCCTGATTCCATGTGTTGTAATTGTCCTCCCTGATTCTACATGTTGTAACTGTCCTCCCTGATTCCACATTTGTAATTTTCCTCCCTGATTCCACATGTTCTAATTTGTCCTCCCTATTCCACTGTTTAATTGTCCTCCCTATTCCACTGTTCCCGTTTGTTAATTTTCTCCTATTCCACATGTTCTAATTTGTCCTCCCTAATTCCACATGTTCTAATTTCTCCTCCCTGATTCCATTTTCTAATTTGTCCTCCCTGATTCCACATGTTCTAATTTGTCCTCCCTAATTCCACGTATTCTAATTTGTCCTCCCTGATTCCCCTCATTGCAGTACGCCCGCCAGTGTAGCCGGGGGGAGCCAGTCACCCTGGACTGGCTGTGCAGACAACTTGGGTGGCCTTTCACCCCGCCTCAGGTCATCAACGACCTTGTCCATCTCGAGAATGTCTTCGACGTCCTTGACCTGTACATGTGGCTCAGGTAGGATTTAGCATACAGCTGGTAGTAGTAGTAGTTAGCTACACTCGGTATAAACTCTACATAATCGGTGGAAGATCACCGTCTAGGTCACACTACTTCCCATCTACTTATGTCTCCGGTGGTTTCCTCCAAACAGTCCAAACTTGGGCTAAAGCAGAAGTTGTCCCTCTCTAGAATTATTGAGTCTACTACAGGTTACACATTTACCCACTGTGTGGGATCTTTTACTTCCCCTGGCATAGACACCAGATAGAAGGGACCACCGGCTTTTAGTGTCTCTTCCGAAAGACACCGGCAAATGTGGGGTGATGAAATTGCCTAAGTTTCAAAACGGCGGTAGGTGGGATTGAACCACCGTCCCCTCGATTGACAGTCCGGTACTCTACCACGCAACCCCCGATCCACACTGCTGGTTTATATTTAAGGCACTGCATGAAGGTCTGGCTGCACGTATAAGCTCAGGCGGGTTTACCCACCAGTTAGATGTCTCTGATTGGTTGGCGACATTGTCCTCAGTAGAGACGGACACAGTAGCCCAGCCAATATGTGAATGAATTGTGCATTTTATGATACAAGCATGAAATTTGGCACACGCTTAGATTTCATCATTACAACAATATTTGGATATAGGGCCATCTCAGATTTCGCCCTTGAAGGCGTTGGTGGCCATTTTTCAACATGGCTGCCGTAAACCTGTTTTCTCATATCTTAACAACTGCTTCAACTAAATCAGTCGTTTTGGTATCTTTAAAAATGGCGGATTTGAATGTCGGAGAAGGTCAAAAGAAATATATTTGAAATGGTGGTCCCTGACAACCTATATTAGACAACAAAACGACTGATTTACTTGAAGCAGTTGTTAAGATATGAGAAAATAGGTTTATGGTGGCCATCTTGGAAAATGGCCGCCAGCGCCTTCAGGGGCAAAATCTGAGATGGCCCTATACCCAAATATTTTTTAATGATGAAATCTAAGTGTGTGCCAAATTTCATGTTTGTATCATAAAACGCACAATTCAGCCATATTTTGTTACATGTCGGCTGGGCTACAGTTCGTTTGATTAGATAGCTACAGTTGTGTGGAACTCTGCCAACAAAATATCACTCGATTCATTTAAATATCTGGTGAATATTTTCATTAGCGTATCATTACCAACACATACAACAGCTGATTATCTTTAAATAATGTCTATCCATCTGTTTAGTTTGGCATTAGTATTTTAGCATTATTTACCGATTGTTAGATTAACCTTTATTTATTAAAATTACAGCAATATTATTTCAGTTACTTTTATTAGTTAATTTTAACTATGATATGATAGCCATTGCTTTTATTCCAATGCATTACTTTTTAACAGACTTTTGTATATGTGTACCATTGTTATGTGCTGTGAATAACTTTTTATGCGTACGTAACAAAAATAAGTATTGTTATTATTATTTATCTTAGCAGCAGCAGCCAAACATGTGTAAAATTCCACAAAATATTGCTGTAATTATTTGTCTGAATATTTTATGATTGGTTGACGCCGCACTTTATGCTTGTTGTCTTATGGATCGATACACATATATTATGTTGAATATTCAGCAGTACCTTTGTTGGATGGTTTTGTTGCTAATTTTGCAACATAACTCAAAATAGTCAGACAGTAAAGAAATTATTTAAGGAATATGGAAGAATTAGAACTCACAAAGTACAGTTAGCAAACAAACAGTTATCACTCTCACTGAAGAAACTTTTAACGATCTACTGATTGTGTTGATGAGCTGTTAGTGTCATTTTCCCCTAATCATCTGAGGCCTTTCCTTTTGGCTGTTTCTGCTAAATATTTTTGAATATGTAGGCTGCTTGTGTTTGGGGCAGTGTGTTCATGTTTTTCTATTGGACTGTGTTTGTGGTAAATATTCATAAATAAGTAGGTTGCGTGTGTTACGGCCAGTGTGTTGATGTTCTGACAGAGTTTGTGTGTCCACGTGTATGTGTGTGTTACAGCCAGTGTGTTGATGTTGTCACATAGTTTGTGTGTCCACGTGTATGTGTGTGTTACAGCCAGTGTGTTGATGTTCTGACAGAGTTTGTGTGTCCACGTGTATGTGTGTGTTACAGCCAGTGTGTTGATGTTCTCACAGAGTTTGTGTGTCCATGTGTATGTGTGTGTTACAGCCAGTGTGTTGATGTTCTCACAGAGTTTGTGTGTCCACGTGTATGTGTGTGTTACAGCCAGTGTGTTGATGTTCTCACAGAGTTTGTGTGTCCACGTGTATGTGTGTGTTACGGCCAATGTGTTGATGTTCTGACAGAGTTTGTGTGTCCACGTGTATGTGTGTGTTACAGCCAGTGTGTTGATGTTCTCACAGAGTTTGTGTGTCCACATGTATGTGTGTTACAGCCAGTGTGTTGATGTTCTCACAGAGTTTGTGTGTCCATGTGTATGTGTGTGTTACAGCCAGTGTGTTGATGTTCTCACAGAGTTTGTGTGTCCACGTGTATGTGTGTGTTACAGCCAGTGTGTTGATGTTCTCACATAGTTTGTGTGTCCACGTGTATGTGTGTGTTACAGCCAGTGTGTTGATGTTCTGACAGAGTTTGTGTGTCCACGTGTATGTGTGTGTTACAGCCAGTGTGTTGATGTTCTCACAGAGTTTGTGTGTCCACATGTATGTGTGTGTTACAGCCAGTGTGTTGATGTTCTCACAGAGTTTGTGTGTCCACGTGTATGTGTGTGTTACGGCCAGTGTGTTGATGTTCTCACAGAGTTTGTGTGTCCACATGTATGTGTGTGTTACGGCCAGTGTGTTGATGTTCTCACAGAGTTTGTGTGTCCACGTGTATGTGTGTGTTACAGCCAGTGTGTTGATGTTCTCACAGAGTTTGTGTGTCCACGTGTATGTGTGTGTTACAGCCAGTGTGTTGATGTTCTCACAGAGTTTGTGTGTCCACGTGTATGTGTGTGTTACAGCCAGTGTGTTGATGTTCTCACAGAGTTTGTGTGTCCACGTGTATGTGTGTGTTACGGCCAGTGTGTTGATGTTCTCACAGAGTTTGTGTGTCCACGTGTATGTGTGTGTTACAGCCAGTGTGTTGATGTTCTCACAGAGTTTGTGTGTCCACGTGTATGTGTGTGTTAAGGCCAGTGTGTTGATGTTCTCACAGAGTTTGTGTGTCCACGTGTATGTGTGTGTTACGGCCAGTGTGTTGATGTTCTCACAGAGTTTTTGTGTCCACGTGTATGTGTGTGTTACAGCCAGTGTGTTGATGTTCTCACAGAGTTTGTGTGTCCACGTGTATGTGTGTGTTACGGCCAGTGTGTTGATGTTCTCACAGAGTTTGTGTGTCCACGTGTATGTGTGTGTTACGGCCAGTGTGTTGATGTTCTCACAGAGTTTGTGTGTCCACGTGTATGTGTGTGTTACAGCCAGTGTGTTGATGTTCTCACAGAGTTTGTGTGACCACGTGTATGTGTGTGTTATGGCCAGTGTGTTGATGTTCTCACAGAGTTTGTGTGTCCACATGTATGTGTGTGTTACGGCCAGTGTGTTGATGTTCTCACAGAGTTTGTGTGTCCACGTGTATGTGTGTGTTACAGCCAGTGTGTTGATGTTCTCACAGAGCTTGTGTGTCCACGTGTATGTGTGTGTTACGGCCAGTGTGTTGATGTTCTCACAGAGCTTGTGTGTCCACGTGTATGTGTGTGTTACGGCCAGTGTGTTGATGTTCTCACAGAGCTTGTGTGTCCACGTGTATGTGTGTGTTACGGCCAGTGTGTTGATGTTCTCACAGAGTTTGTGTGTCCACGTGTATGTGTGTGTTACAGCCAGTGTGTTGATGTTCTCACAGAGTTTGTGTGTCCACGTGTATGTGTGTGTTACAGCCAGTGTGTTGATGTTCTGACAGAGTTTGTGTGTCCACGTGTATGTGTGTGTTACAGCCAGTGTGTTGATGTTCTCACAGAGTTTGTGTGTCCACGTGTATGTGTGTGTTACAGCCAGTGTGTTGATGTTCTCACAGAGTTTGTGTGTCCACGTGTATGTGTGTGTTACAGCCAGTGTGTTGATGTTCTCACAGAGTTTGTGTGTCCACGTGTATGTGTGTGTTACAGCCAGTGTGTTGATGTTCTCACAGAGTTTGTGTGTCCACGTGTATGTGTGTGTTACAGCCAGTGTGTTGATGTTCTCACAGAGTTTGTGTGTCCACGTGTATGTGTGTGTTACAGCCAGTGTGTTGATGTTCTCACAGAGTTTGTGTGTCCACGTGTATGTGTGTGTTACAGCCAGTGTGTTGATGTTCTCACAGAGTTTGTGTGTCCACGTGTATGTGTGTGTTACGGCCAGTGTGTTGATGTTCTCACAGAGTTTGTGTGTCCACGTGTATGTGTGTGTTACGGCCAGTGTGTTGATGTTGTCACAGAGTTTGTGTGTCCACGTGTATGTGTGTGTTACGGCCAGTGTGTTGATGTTCTCACAGAGTTTGTGTGTCCACGTGTATGTGTGTGTTACAGCCAGTGTGTTGATGTTCTCACAGAGTTTGTGTGTCCACGTGTATGTGTGTGTTACAGCCAGTGTGTTGATGTTCTCACAGAGTTTGTGTGTCCACGTGTATGTGTGTGTTACAGCCAGTGTGTTGATGTTCTCACAGAGTTTGTGTGTCCACGTGTTTGTGTGTGTTACAGCCAGTGTGTTGATGTTCTGACAGAGTTTGTGTGTCCACGTGTATGTGTGTGTTACAGCCAGTGTGTTGATGTTCTGACAGAGTTTGTGTGTCCACGTGTATGTGTGTGTTACAGCCAGTGTGTTGATGTTCTCACAGAGTTTGTGTGTCCACGTGTATGTGTGTGTTACAGCCAGTGTGTTGATGTTCTCACAGAGTTTGTGTGTCCACGTGTATGTGTGTGTTACAGCCAGTGTGTTGATGTTCTCACAGAGTTTGTGTGTCCACGTGTATGTGTGTGTTACAGCCAGTGTGTTGATGTTCTCACAGAGTTTGTGTGTCCACGTGTATGTGTGTGTTACAGCCAGTGTGTTGATGTTCTACAGAGTTTGTGTGTCCACGTGTATGTGTGTGTTACAGCCAGTGTGTTGATGTTCTCACAGAGTTTGTGTGTCCACGTGTATGTGTGTGTTACAGCCAGTGTGTTGATGTTCTCACAGAGTTTGTGTGTCCACGTGTATGTGTGTGTTACAGCCAGTGTGTTGATGTTCTCACAGAGTTTGTGTGTCCACGTGTATGTGTGTGTTACAGCCAGTGTGTTGATGTTCTCACAGAGCTTGTGTGTCCACGTGTATGTGTGTGTTACAGCCAGTGTGTTGATGTTCTCACAGAGCTTGTGTGTCCACGTGTATGTGTGTGTTACAGCCAGTGTGTTGATGTTCTCACAGAGTTTGTGTGTCCACGTGTATGTGTGTGTTACAGCCAGTGTGTTGATGTTCTCACAGAGTTTGTGTGTCCACGTGTATGTGTGTGTTACAGCCAGTGTGTTGATGTTCTCACAGAGTTTGTGTGTCCACTGTATGTGTGTGTTACAGCCAGTGTGTTGATGTTCTCACAGAGTTTGTGTGTCCACGTGTATGTGTGTGTTACAGCCAGTGTGTTGATGTTCTCACAGAGTTTGTGTGTCCACGTGTTTGTGTGTGTTACAGCCAGTGTGTTGATGTTCTCACAGAGTTTGTGTGTCCACGTGTATGTGTGTGTTACAGCCAGTGTGTTGATGTTCTCACAGAGTTTGTGTGTCCACGTGTATGTGTGTGTTACAGCCAGTGTGTTGATGTTCTCACAGAGTTTGTGTGTCCACGTGTATGTGTGTGTTACAGCCAGTGTGTTGATGTTCTGACAGAGTTTGTGTGTCCACGTGTATGTGTGTGTTACAGCCAGTGTGTTGATGTTCTCACAGAGTTTGTGTGTCCACGTGTATGTGTGTGTTACAGCCAGTGTGTTGATGTTCTCACAGAGTTTGTGTGTCCACGTGTTTGTGTGTGTTACAGCCAGTGTGTTGATGTTCTCACAGAGTTTGTGTGTCCACGTGTATGTGTGTGTTACAGCCAGTGTGTTGATGTTCTCACAGAGTTTGTGTGTCCACGTGTATGTGTGTGTTACAGCCAGTGTGTTGATGTTCTCACAGAGTTTGTGTGTCCACGTGTATGTGTGTGTTACAGCCAGTGTGTTGATGTTCTGACAGAGTTTGTGTGTCCACGTGTATGTGTGTGTTACAGCCAGTGTGTTGATGTTCTGACAGAGTTTGTGTGTCCACGTGTATGTGTGTGTTACAGCCAGTGTGTTGATGTTCTCACAGAGTTTGTGTGTCCACGTGTATGTGTGTGTTACAGCCAGTGTGTTGATGTTCTCACAGAGTTTGTGTGTCCACGTGTATGTGTGTGTTACAGCCAGTGTGTTGATGTTCTCACAGAGTTTGTGTGTCCACGTGTATGTGTGTGTTACAGCCAGTGTGTTGATGTTCTCACAGAGTTTGTGTGTCCACGTGTATGTGTGTGTGTTACGGCCAGTGTGTTCTTTTGCAGCTATCGATTCATTGACCTGTTCCCGGACGTCAATCACGTGCGTGACATGCAGACGGAACTAGACGAGTTGATTCAAGTAAGTTTGCCTGACCAGGCTCTCGTTGTTGTTCCTAGCATTAACCTGGAACGCTTCAGCCAACGAGCTTTTTCATACGCTGGACCCTCGCTTTGGGTCTCGCTTCCGTTCACTTTGGGACTCGCTTCCATTACATCTCGGAACACAATGTGTTTCTGGACATTTTAGGCAGGACCTTAAAACGTTTTTGTGTAAAGAGGTGTTTTACTAAATTGTTTACATAATTTTGTGCTTTGTGTTATTACCGCAATGGGTACTTTTAATTTGTTGTACTACCGAGGTCCTATATACACTGTGTTGTACTGTAATTTTTACATTCGTAACCTATTTTACTTTTACGTGTAAGCACCCCTGAAATTAATTTGTGATAGATATGTGGTGTTGAAATAAAATGGAATTGAATAAGTTGTAATTATATGTATGTGTGTGCATGCAAGTGTGGCTGTGTGCGAACCTTCCATCTTAAATAGTGCAATATCCCAGCCACATGTCTATACAAAGCACACTTCGCTTTATTCCCTGGACTGTTGGTTTAGTCAAGCACCATCTCATCTTCTGTAGGAAGTGCTCAGCGGTATTGCATTTAATGGGTGAAAATTTCTCATTCAAAATTTATTTTATGATTTAATTAATTTTAAGGTATTTATTTATCTTACCATTTTTTAAACTATGACATGCATTATAGTTAGTGAGTTTATATGTTTTGTTTTAATCTTTATATAATATATTTAATGGCATATGTATGTATGTATGTATGTATGTATGTATGTATGTATGTATATATATATAAATATATATATATATATATATATATATATATATATAAATATATACATACATGTGTATATATATATATATATATATATATATATATATATATACATACATCTTAGTTAAATTTCTGTTTTGTTTTTTAATCTCAATATAATATATTTAATGGCATATGTGTATATATATATATACACTGTTGTATATATATATATATTATACACTATTTTCTGAGACGTGATATGACCCCAAGTATGTATACACCCTATCAATAAGTTGGCCCTGTATAATATTATATGCTGCTTTACAAATATTATTAATAATGATATTAATTGCCACAGGTCGGTGTATACAACATTACGCGACTCTTGCGTAACTCAGAGACAGCGATCTCCACGGGAACTCTGGACAGCGAGGACGACTTTGAGGTGCGGAGACGCTCCCAGAAGGCCGAGCAAACCCATGACGATGACTTTGATGACACAGACGATGTCGCTGAGGTCAAGTCCAGAAAGCACTCGCTCAGTGCCGAGTTCAAGAATGCCCGCCGGTCACAGGCCATGGGCGGGTCAAAGGTCAGCAGCGGAGGTCATCGCCTGGCTGACCAGCTGGTCAAACAAGGGCTACTTACTCGGGACATGTTGGAACGACTGAGGGACGAACTGACGGAGGAAGGAAATGAGAAAGGGCAGGGGACTGGTGGGAACAACAAAAATCCGGGATATATCCGGAGGAAATAACCAGGCTCAGGCATGGTTAAATAAATGGGATATCTCTCATGGAATAAAATAGCGGGAATGTGTCTAAGAAGCTGCGTCAAATAATTTCCATTTGGTGGCATCATCTTCAGTTTTCTCCTCTCAAGTGACATATTTTCCTTCACTGGTTCTCATGGCGAATTTTTTAATTTTAATACAGAGAATTACATACAACCTGCCTTGAAAATCATAGAGTGATTGTCCAATTATGAAATTTTATGTAAACATTCTTCACTCATTTTATTATTATTTACATCATAAAATACTGTCTGTAAGTAAACCTTTTGAAGATAAAAACCTGAAGACAAAACACAATAGTAAAACAAATACATTATAGTTATCCTCCCTAACGAATATGAGGACAGCATGGCATTTATTTTCATTGAACTGTTGAGTTCGTCAGTTTCTTTGAGACACATTTGGCCAGTACCTACATTAGAAAACATTGTTTATATGATGTAATGTAATTTTACAATAAAAACAAACATGAAACCTCATGTTAACGAATTGTTTGCATTCATCTGAAAGATAGGGTATTGCAGTCGTATTGTGAAATCTTCACAATTTTACCGGATCATGATCGACATAAAACACGTTTCAATGGATATGTACCTGGGGCAAGTTCAAGAGATATCTTAATATATCAACATTGTTTTATAGGCTGATCGCTGTAATAAATGTCGCTATCTTCTGTTACTTGCCAAATCGCTGGCGTGTTACTGTGCTAGATGGTTGAATGTTATAATGTGTAAACCAACGTTGCAATCACTGCACTGCATTTTATTATCATTCCAGTTATATTGTCTGCCATCTTGATTGATGCGATGTATATAGAGTGCATTTATTTCTCCTCAGTCTATTCTTGTTTTAATTCGTCTCGTCTTAGGGTAATTTCCTGCAAAAAATTATGTGTCTAACATTGACTATAAAATACTATCTTGTTTCTACAAATGTTTTTGTGAAATTATTAAGCAAAATCGTTATTTATTACTTCATGCTTTCACAACCAATGCTCAATGCATGACGATCTTTGGACTTTGCGACTTAAGAAACCATCCGCGAATTCAGGAGTGGTTGAAACAAGCCATAACTATTAACTTTGGACTTTAATTAATATACATAGTGCAAAACTTGGGAAACGCCAGAGTATGCTCGTAGTGGTGAAATGATCGACGTTCACGTCTTTGTGCATTTTATACATGATAAACAATTTATGGTCACACACTTTGGATTGAACTAATCTTCAAATTAATTAAATATTTTTATGTGTGTTTTTGATTGAATGGTGTCCGATTTGAAACACGAGCCTTTATTGATATCTGTCTGGGAACTTTAATTAATTCGTTGAATCACCCATAACTTTGCAGTAAACTGTCGTACACATTATTATACTGGTATGATTGTAAAATTACAATTGTGCACGTTTACATTTGTCACGTGTCACAAATGTAAACTTGATAATACGTACTTTGGTTGATGGTATGTGAATTAAGTTGAATTTGACACGGTAAACGCATGTAATTACAACACACCTGGGTTTTCAGATGTGTTGAATTAATAGTTTTAGTCTGTGATGCCCAGAGTGTGGAACTGTGGGAAAGTTGTGCCTCTTTAACATGTAAAAAGCCGCTTTATGCTGATTCCTATGTGCTGGTCATAAAGCATAATTATATATACTGTCATGCAAACTTGCCTGGATTTACACGTAAAAGTGATGGTTGTTTGTAATAGTGCATAATGATGTGATAAATAACACTAACTCGGTTGGTGAGTCTACTATTCCCGTGTCGCGTCTTATTGGGACCACTAATCAGACGTCGTCGCCCATATTTGGTGTTCCCGTCGTCGCCGTGACTCAGCCGCCATCTTGGTTACAAACAATTGCCGATTGAGTCAGTGACGTTTTGATGAACGATGCTACATCTAAAGCCTGATGGTGATATACACGGTTTCTGGTGACGGACCAAAAATGTTCCGTTGAACAAATAGTGGACTGTTTCCCTTTTTTGTTGGGAAGACTCGCTTTTTTGCAGCATATAGTCTCTGCATTGGCTTCCTGCCGATATAATATCATAAAGGTGTAATCGCTAATCGTCCAAACGGAAATGTGCTATTTGTCAGACTTGGTTGCTGAAGTCGACATGAAGGGGTGTAGAAAGGTTGGCTGTTCGTGTGCGTACGTGTGTGTATGTCTTTATATCGCGACGGTATGGGGGTCGGTTGTGAGTATTCTCTGCTAATTTATATTTACTGAATGAAACTTAAATAGATGACATCAGAAGGAAATATCAACTGATATTCTCCGTAAGTGTTTCTGATGTTTGAGCTGCAGCGACGATGTACGTGCTTTATTCGCTCCGTTGTTTACGGCATTAAACTGTCGGTTGAGAGTATTCCTAGCAAAATCCTACTCAGCGTTTGACAACAAATATATCAGCATGCGAATGACATGTCACGTGATCTTCTCAGTGGTTCTACCTGTGTGCCGACGGTTCTTCTTTTTTGTCGATTGACAGGTACCCGTCATCTTTTGGACTGGATTTACAGAAGTTAAACCGGTTAAGATGAAGATAGATGGTGGTGATCAACCAAGCCGGCTGCAACGAGAGGATAAGATTTTAAGACAAAAACAACACAAGACATCAGTGCATATCATATACGCACACACGCACACGCACACGCACACGCACACACCACACACACACACACACACCCTCGCTCACACACACCCTCGCTCAACACCCTCGCTCAATCCCCTCCCCTCTCTCTCTACCTAGCGTCTGACAACATAAATATATCAGCATCTCAGTGACATGTCACGTGATCTTCTCATGGTTCTACCTGCTTGCCGACGGTTCTTCTTTTTTGTCGATTGACTTGTACCCGTCATCTTTTGGACCGGATTTAAACAAGTTAAACCGGTCAATGTGAAGATAGATGATGGTGATCAACCAAGCCAGCTGCAGCGAGAGGACACTTTTAGACAAAAATAACACGAGACATCAGTGCATATCACACACACACACACACACACACACACACACACACACACACACACACACACACACACACACACACACACACACACACACACACACACACACACACACACACACACACACACACACACACACACACACACACACACACACACACACACACACACACACACACACACACACACACACACACACACACACACACACACACACACACACACACACACACACACACACACACACACACACACACACACACACACACACACACACACACACACACACACACACACACACACACACACCACACACCACACACACACACCACACACACACACACACACACCACACCACCTTCTTACACACACATTCTTACACACACATATACACACACACACACACACACACACACACACACACACACACACACACACACACACACACACATTCTCTACACACACTTCTCTACACACAATTCTATACACACACACTATAACACACACACAACACACACACATACACACACACACAACACCACACACACACACACACACACAACTTTCATTTCACTACCACCCTTCTGGTCCCCACGACTCACAACACATACACTAGCTGACGCACATGGTCTCTATCCTCCATCCATCCCTCCCTCCCTCCCTCTTGCTTTCTGTCTCTGCCTCTCTCAGCATCTCTCTCTCTCTCTCTCTCTCTCTCTCTTTTATATATATATATATATATATATATATATATATAGCTCTTTCTCTCTCTCTCTCGCTCTCTCTCTCTCTCTCTCTCTATATATATATATATATATATATATATATATATATATATATATACTACATATATATTTACATGTATATATATATATATATATATATATCTATATATATATCTATACATACATATATATTTACATGTATATATATATATATATATATATATATATATATATATATATATATATATATATAATATATCTTTTCTGTCTCTCATGATTCTGTTGTTTAGCATTATGTTTTACCTGAAATCCGCTGAGAACAGTGTAAAAGTTTCTAATCTTGTTCATTTTGTCAGCTAGCCAGCCCTTCATGGTAGCCGCGCACGACTACAACACGATACACTAAGCTGACGACACATGGTGTAAATAAGGGAATGAAACAACTGTATTACAAAATGGACCATGGATCTTTTATTTTCCCTCTCAACAAATTGGCATAGGATTAGTACGTAGCACATAGACACATATTTACCATCGTACATCGCATCGAGCATATCGCAAATGACACTTCATATGCTGAAATGGCGTACTCTTTCTCCCCGCATGTGCCCGAATACCTTATACAAAAATAGCATGTTTATCTGAGAAACATTCGGCCGTATCTTGTTTGACTGAAAACTATGGCTGAGAATTGTATTACTGTGCTTCTAACAGTTTGCTGTACGCCCGTTTTCCGCTAGAATGCCTCATTGTAATTATGAATTTATTATCGTTCAATGAGTGATTAATTTCACGGAATCGCTGCATTGATTGTTCCGACTTCCAGCTACCGTAAGTCCGCAAACAATAGAACATGGATATTCTTGGTTTTTTAACTTGAAATAAAGCAGTGGACATTTCTCAGGATAGTGAAGATATTGGTGCTTATACATATTATGTCCCTTAGAAATATATTGTGCACACACTGTCATGGGCGTAAATCAAACTAATTAGTAGCAATAATAATATTTATAATATGTCTGATAACAATTACATTCTATGTTCACATTAACTGGGTTATTTAACTTACTTACTTATGCCTGTTTGTTCGCTGGGAGCATAGGCCAGCGACCATGGAACGCCACCGTTTTATGTCCGTGGCCATCCTCTCCATTTCTCTCCTGGTGTATCCAATCTCCTTTGTTTCCCTTTCTGTGTCCCTTTGCCAGTTGTTTCGTGGTCTACCTCTTCGTCTCTTCCCTGGGGGGTTCCATGTGATGGCTTGACGGGTGATGGTGTCTGGTGGTTTCCTGAGTGTATGTCCCATCCACCTCCATTTTCTCTTCTTTATTTCAATTTCTATTGGTAGTTGGTTGGTCATTTTCCAGAGTGTAATATTGGATACCTTGTCTGTCCACTTCAGGTGTAATATTCTACGCAGGCATTTGTTGATGAAGGTCTGTATTCTTTTTAGTGTCTTCTGTGTACTTCGCCATTTCTCCGATCCATAGATTAAAACTACCTTGACATTTGAGTTGAATATTCTCAGTTTGGTGTTAATTTTGATTTGTTTTGCTATCCAAAATGTTCTCAACATGATGAATGCAACTCTTGCTTTCTGTATCCTTGCTTTGACGTCTTCTTCTGTGTCTCCATTTTTGTTGATTGTATGTGAACGAGTCTGTCTCTTCCAGTGGGTCTCCGTTCATTGTAATGGGGTTGTTGTTCTTTGTGTTGGCTTTCATAATCCTTGTCTTGCTTCTGTTGATGTTGAGTCCTAGCTGTGTTGACACTGTGTTTAGCAGCTCTGTTTTTTCCTGCATTTGTTGATGGCTGTGTGAGAGGAGAGCGAGGTCATCCGCAAAGTCCGGGTCCTCCAACTGGCTCCAAGGTGTCCACTGGATCCCATTTCTTCTATATTTTGTAGTATTTTTCATGATCCAGTCTATGGCGAGCAGGAATAAGAATGGTGACAGAAGACATCATTGCCTCACTCCTGTCTTCACCATGAAGGAGTCTGTAAGTTGTCCTGCATGAATGACCCTGCATGCCATATCTTCGAAACTACTTTCTTATCAGAGATGTAAGTTTATCTGGTATCCCGTAGTGCTGTAAAAGCTTCCACAGCGTATCTCTGTCGAGGCTATCAAATGCCTTCTCGTAGTCTACAAAGTGTATGTACATGCATGAGTCCCATTCCATGGATTGTTCAACAATGATTCGCAGTGTTGATATTTTGTCAGTGCATGATCTGCCTTTGCGGAAGCCCGCTTGGTGGTCTCTGAGCTTGGCATTCACCCCTGTCTTCAGTCTGTCCAAGATGACTCTGTTGATGACCTTTCCGGGTACTGATAGGAGCATTATCCCTCTGTAATTCTTACAATCTTGCATATCTCCTTTCTTTGGGAGCTTCACGAGTTACCCTTCTTTCCAATCAGTTGGTATTTCTTCTTGACCCCATATCTTCCCGCATAGATCATGCAGTATCTCTGTGGAGGTCTTTATGTCAGCCTTGATATTGCTTCGCCGGAAGCTTTCCCTCTCTTCATGTGATGAATGGCTTTCTCAATCTCTGCCTTACTTGGTCTTTCGCAGTTTATCTGGAGTACTTCTTCAGCTGGTTCTGAGGTGGTGGCTGGTTCAGCAGTTTTTCAAAATATTCCCTCAATGTCTCCAATTGGTCTTCATCACTGGTACGTATATTGCCATTCTTATC
>JAODUO010000084.1:22500-25000 GCA_025642075.2 Ridgeia piscesae | reverse complement strand
CTTCTAAAATGACGTCGATGAGGCTTTAGGGAAACCAAACCACTACAAAATAGCGATGGCAGACTTCAATGCTCAAATAGGGCAAAGAACAAACTCATATGGAAACGGCAACGGGCAAATTTAGGTTTGGGTTGAGAAACGAAAGAGGCGACACCTTGGTAGAATGGACAACATCAAGAAAGTATAAATTCATGAATACCATGTTCCAGAAGAAAGCAGGGAGGAGATGGACGTGGAAAAGTATAAACGGTGTAACGAAGACCGAAATTGACTACATCTTAACAAACAGGCCAGATATCGTCACAGACGTAACAGTCATTAACCATGTCAACATTGTAAATGATCACAAACTGGTTATGAACAACATCAAACTGAACATAGAGGTGGAAAGAAACAAATTGATGACCAAGAAGCCACCACGAGCAGATGCCACACGAATAGGATCAAAGAAGTTCGAATTCCAACTTGAATTGAGAAACCGATTCGAGACACTAAAAGAACTAGACGATATCGACATCATGAGCGAAACCATCGCAGACATGATCCAACAAAGCGCGTCAATAGTAGCTAAGGCAATTAACAAGCCACAGAAATCGAGGATAGCATCACCAACACGAGTCCTGATGACGAAACGACGAGAAATGTCGGGAAATAGCGACAATAAACAACGAATAGAGTACGATATGCAAGATCGTCACAAAGAAAGCAAGAGATGACATCAGGAAATGCAACCATGAGATCATACGAGAAACGATCATGACATCAAAGAGCCAGAAGAAAGTCCGAAGAACACAGATGTTAAGCCAAGACAGACTGATCACACTCCTGGACGAGCAGGGTAGAGAAAGCCGTGATCAAATTAAGATCATAGAACGAGTAGAGGAATTCTTCACCGAGCTACATGACAGTGAACATAATACCATAATCCACACTGATCCAAACGAGGTACCAGAGATAATATCATGGGAGGTTGAAGCAGCACTACGAGATATGAAGAATGGGACAGCAACAGGCAACGACCATAATATTATAAACATCGATACATTGAAAGCAGAAGATACCATCTTGAAAACAATTGCTAAGCTGTACACTAAATGCTTATCAGAAAGACGAATACCCACAGCGTGGAAGAATGCTAAGATGATGATAATCTTCAAGAAGGAAAATAAGAAAGACCCCACGAATTACAGATCGATATGTCTACTATCAAACATCTATAAAGTACTCACGAAACTACTAACGGAAAGGCTAGAGAAGACACTCGATGAAAACCATCCACGAGAGCAAGCTGGATTCATAAGCGGATATTCAACGACAGACCACATCCACGTCGTAAACCAACTGAAGGAGAAGTGCAGATAATGTAATATCCCACTCTGCATCGCATTCGTCGACTACGAGAAAGACTTCGACTCAGTGCAAACTCAAGCAGTACTGACCTTGCTTCAAGAACAGGAGATAGAAGATGTGTACATCGAACTCCTGAAGGCAACACGATCAACACCAGGAGAGGTGTACGACAGGGAGATACCACATCGCCCAAGCTGTTCACGGCAGCACTGGAAAGCATATTCCGACGACTGATTTGGGAAACCAGAGGCATGAAGATATACGGTGAATATTTTCGCCGACGACATACTCATATGCGCTAATACACCACATGAGCTACAACAAATGCTACAGGAATTAGCTGATGAAAGTGACAATCAGGGTCTGAAGATGAACAAGTCGACGAAAAAGGTGATAATGGAAACCGACACACCAATATATGCCAACAACACTCAGATCGAGAACGTTGAAAGCTACGTCTACCTGGGACAGAGATACAGCACCAGAGACAAAAACCAAGACAAGGAGATTCAAAGATGAATCACGGCCGGATGGACAGCATTCGCCAAGCACAGCGACGTCTTCAAGGGTAACATTGGAACGTGCTTGAAGAGACAAGTCTACAACTCATGCGTACTTCCAGCAATGACATACGGCGCGGAAACAAGCAAAGAACAAGCTAGCAGCCGCACAAACAAATATTATTATGGAAAGGAGTGTGTTAAACATCACGCACGCACGCACGCACGCACACAAACACACTCACACACACACACACACACACCACACGCACACACACACACACACACACACACACACACACACACACACACACACACACACACACACACACACACACACACACACACACACACACACACACACACACACACACCACACACACACACACACCACACACACACACACACACACACACACACACACACACACACACACACACACACACACACACACACACACACACACACACACACACACACACACACACACACACACACACACACACACACACACACACACTGTCTTACCTCACTGTTATAGTAATGCAGTATCACGTAAAAGACGGTTGCCAGGAGCAGCACGGCGAACCCAGCCACTACGACCTGGAGTAGAAACGACGGACAACTAGACCGTGAGACAACACGCTTGT
>JAODUO010000084.1:0-17500 GCA_025642075.2 Ridgeia piscesae | reverse complement strand
GAATTGGGTCATTTCACGGTAACCGGGTTATTTGGTGTCCCAGCTCTTTATATAGAAATATTTGATAAAGAAATCTGGTAAAACTATATTTCTTATTTCTTATTTCTTATTTCGCTTTGTGCAGTATTGCTCTTCATTTTTAATATAATAATGACATTCGAAGTCGTTATTATAGTTATTTCTCTTTATATCTCCCAGTCTACGTCATCGAAAAGTGGCTGTCCCCATCACCTGGTCCTTAAGTTGCACGTTATTACAAAGGTGTAATAATTACACATTAAATAATAAATGCATTGCGTAAGGTTCTCATTTCGATGTCTATCATCATATTTGTCCGAAAAACAGTATTATTTAGTAAATCTTTTGAATAGTCGGTGTTTTCGAAAATAAAAATCTATGTCCCTTGGTTCCATGTCATCTACGTAACGGCAACTTTGGTGCCACGCCCGTCCAGAGTCTGAAGAACTACCACATCCACGTGGAATCACAACTACGTCACCGCCATATCTGCATATTGTAAACAACACCAACACATTGTTTTGTTGCGATTTACGCGAAATATTCGACATTTCAGGGCAGGAGGCAGGTGAGTAGGTTTATTCCATGTCATCTACGAACGGTCCGCATCGCGTGCTATACAGGTCAGACAAATAGAGTTATTGATAATCACGTGTTAAGTGGTGTCAATCAAATCAATCAGACATAACATACGCCAGTTAAGCTCACGACAAACCCGCCATTGGCGATGACTCGCAAGGCACGTCATCCATGTCACAGTCATCTACGTCACATATTTGTCATGATGACATGGTGCGTGACGTAGATGACAAACGTAGTTGTAAGTAAGATAAAACGGTGACAGGATTAGCTGAAATTGGATAATTATCATCTTTGAGAAATTAAATTAATATCTGATGATATTTTCAGACATTGATATAAATGCTGATGAACGGCGCAGAAAGAATCTAAACAGGCGAACCAGGCTGGCCATGAAAAAATTCTTTAGAAAGAAAGAAATCGCGAAGAAACCATTAGGTCTATATACACATAAGTTACAGATAATAATAATAATAACTTCTTATGCGCCAATATTCTCTAAGATCAAGCTCAGTGGCGCGACAAAACCAAGGGGTTAACCAATTGCGTAAACGTAGAACAGTGCGTGAGTCGTTGATGGATGGACGAAGGTTCTAGGAAGCTAAGGAGGATAGGCAGCATTAAAGAGATATGCTTTTAGACGTCGGCGGAAGGAAACTATATTACCTTCCGACTTGACACTGACAGGAAGCGAATTCCACAGAGTTGGTGCCACAACCGAGAAAGCTCGGGTCCCAGCTTGTGTTTTAGCCCGAGGGATATAAAGTGGGTTACTACTGGTTGAGCGTAGCTCTCTGGAATTCCTTGCTGGAGTTAGCATTGAGTTTAGATATGTTGGTTGTTTAGATGCGAGTGCTTGATAGGATATTGTGCAAATCTTGAAAATAATGCGATAATGCACACGGAGCCAGTGCAATGATTTTAGAAGCGGTACCGAGCTAGAAAAACGAGGAGAACGCGTAACTACCCTTGCCAAGCAGTTCTGGACACGTTGAAGTCTTGCAATATCCTTGTTCGCAGTATTGTAAAGGAGGGAATTGCAGTAGTCAAGTCTGCTGCTTACTAGAGCTGTCGCGGTGGTTTTAGCAACAGAAAGTGATAAAAATCTGCGAATACGACGAAGATCACGGATATGGTAGAAACAGCAACGGCATGTTTTTTATATGTGCTGTTTGAAATTGAAGCTTTCGTCAAAGTTAACTCGAGATTTGAAACGGAGGTGGCTGGTGTTACACTCTGATTTAGGATATGTGTCGGGAAAAAGCCGTCGAGTTTTGCACTTTGCGTTACGGTACCAATGATGATAAATTCGGTCTTGTTTGCATTTAACTTTAGTTTACTATTTTTCATCCAAAGGGAGACATCTTGGAGACAATCCCTGAGCTGGTTTAAGGAGCGGCAAGCATCTGGTGTAGTCAACGAAATGTAGATAACACACAAACATGCGTGCAACATTGCATTACGTGCAGTTGGAGAAGCAACCAAAATGTCTTCGCGTAGTCATCAAGCGAAATTCCTTCGATCACCAAGCAGCTTCATTGAACAGCCTCAACCCCACGATCCCATGAACGTGGTCGAAAGAATGCTCCAAGACCGAGCAAAGGCGTACAGACGGATTGGCAAACTGACAGAAAGTCTAGCCGCCTGAAGGAGAACATCTCAACGCAGCAAGAAACGCTATAAGGGGTTGATATGGAAGCTAAAGGGCAACGACATTTATCAGACAAAGTTAAACAGATTCATGAATGCGTCATCGCGAAATACGAAAACGTATTCAGAGGCTTCCGTGTCTCATAATGCCCTTATAATGGAGCTGGGGTCGAAATATGATGGTAACTGCTACTGTACTAATCAGTTCATCAATAGACTGACTTCGGGAAAGACATTGCAGAAACATCGACTGCTTGATTAAAGACGACTCGCATTCGCCTGCTAATCGGGAAATGGCACGAAGTAAACGCCATTTTAGAGCATGTCAGGTGAACAACAAGTAGGCAAGCGTATGTTAACCGTATATTCTATTAGCGTAACAACTACACTTACCTGACACATAACAAGCAAGATACCGTCACATCAATGAAATAAGTTGAGAAAAAAAAAGTTTGCTCTCGGACACCATGCTAATGTCATATGCAAAATTGCGTTAGGCCCCCGATGAGCACGATGACATTGGCATGGGCTACACGCGGTGTTCTGCAAACAGAGAAGAAGACCGTAACACACATGTACAGTGACATAGTAGCGTGGATCTGATGGAAAAGACATCACTGAGAACTTGTAATCATCAGCAGCGGCCCTTCGAAACGAGAATTACGTCTTTCAAACGTCTGTCATGTGTATCATGAGGTAACTCCAGAGCCCGATTATTGATCTGCCGATTTTGTTGCAGTGTGGGCAGTAGGTGCCAGGTGGAAGGAAGACGTGATGATACTGGGACATCTCCCTTGTCATTTCTCTTTTGCTTTTTCTCCGCCTCGTGAAGAAGATGATATATCTCAAATTTGGCAGTTGCTTCGCATATGCTATGGCGGCAAAAAGAATGGTCCTCAGGTTTTTCTTCCCAAATCAATTTGGGTTTTCTTCATGTAATGCTTAGCAATGCATTAGATTCTCATAGGATACGATCTTCCCATAGGATACAAAGAATCTTTCTGAGACAACTTTGGTGGAATTTCTTCATGGTTTTATTATGATATCGATATGTAACCCATAACGGCTTTATAGACCATCACCTTTGTCTCTTCCGTGAGGTTATGGGTATTGAAGACTTGGTTACGCAGACCCTGAAGGATGTGATGGTACAGGATATTACGAGGCTGAATTTCTGCTTCGATACTGGCTTTCTGGGATAGATGACTCCCCAAGCAAGGGAAATGTTAAACAATTTATAGGGTTGTTCCATATGTTTTAATGTCAGGAGGTCCTTCATTGTTGCCAGGAGCGGGTTGGTAGATGATCTTAGTTTTTCTTACGTTGATGGAAAGTCATATACTTTGATAAGTTAGTCTGAAGTTCTGCTACGTGGGCAAGAATGGCACAGTCATCAGCAACCTGAAGGTATGTAATGACAGCCGTCATCTCTTTTGTCTGGGCGTTGAGACGACTCAGGTTAAAAAGTCTCCCAACGATCCGGTATATAATATGTAATATCGTCTGTCAAATCAGTATGAGCACGAATAATGATTGCATGGGAAGAGACGAGACTATTGCGTACACCGGAAACGAACAACAACGACATAAGCTGTACCAGTTAGTAACCTAAGAAAAGGAGTCGGTCAAGACGGATTTAAAAGGGAAATCATAAAACCATGGGGTTTTTGCCTAAAAGAAAAACAACTTCTACAAGAAATTTGGAAGCTGAAACCACGCTTAACAACCAAAACATTCAATACACTAGCCTGCACTACGCCATTCTGTGTCGCTTTAGGGAGCATCTCCAGGAAAACAATGTGGGCCCTTAAATCGACTTCACAGAGAAGTATACCTGCAGATATTCTACCCAAGTCAAAAGCGCCCACTTTGGCAGATTACACAAGCATGCGTTTTGCACCCAGGTATCTACGAACTTGTTATTCCAAGTCATCAACGTAGATATGTCATCTACGTCACGGCGTTTCACCTACGTCACGACAAGTCATCTACATCACAGCGTATATTTTGTTTAATATCTCGAAAGTTAACTAACTGATCTAATGAATATACACCGGGTCATACAGAAAATCGACTCGTTTTCTTTCATGAAAACACCAACCGCAAAATGACGTATATATGTCTCAAAATAATAACTAAGTACTCCTAATGTCCGTCCATGTCAGATATATGAGACACTAGGCGCTTCGAGAGGTTCAAAGGTATTTAGCTATCAGAAGAGCCGAATAAACACTGAATATAACTTTTAGTTAAAGTACGTAAACAAAGTGGGCAACAAATTATAAGAAAATATGCTTCAAAAAGGAGCAATAAATGGACATCAATCTGGGAATATTTTCGTGACGTAGATGACATTAATTCATGACGTCATGCTAATAAAATATAAAATAAATATGATACGATGCCAAAGTTCACTGCTGTTCATTGGATTAGTCATTAGTCATACACTATATTAAGCTACCTAACTAACGCCGACAATGCGATAAATATTATGGTCGAATTTTTTTACTCTGGACGAAATATGCCTGTTACCGTGAAATTACCCAATTAAGGTTGAGCCATATATCTTCATATTCTCTTACCAAAATTAATTTTAAAGACATCACAACACGTTTAGGCTATGTGACTGCTGAATGCAGGTTGGAGGTGCATTCCAAATGCTTACAAACTATGTACACCGCGTGAGGAAATCGCGCGAACAAAATGTCCGTGCCGCGAGTCGAAATGGTAATGCGGTGGTGGTAATAATTACAAGATTGAACAAGATTGCCATCCGATAGTGAATTCCAGGTGGCGAGTGGACAAGGAAGCGAGTCCGACCCATACTATCTATGTATATTCCGCCCTTCTGAGGTATTTGTAGATGCTGTTTTTAAACACTCCACTGGCACCATTGAAAACGTGCGTCAATGAGTATTTCGTGTAACATAATTTATTTATTTTCAAAATATATGTTCATAAAACATCATTTTACATATTTCCAAATCAGATTGTTTATGTAGATGCCAAATGTACATGTTTTACGCATTCTGTGTTACATCTGGCGTTAATTACTAAGCGATATACTCAAGTGTTCGACTAGTGAGCGTGTTCGACTGGCAGGTCATTGACGGCGGACTGCGGACGGTGCAAAAGCGCAACGGTGGACGCTGCAACGGCGCAACGGTGTAACGGCGGACTAGTGAACTTCAGTTTTTAAACTGATTCCATAACTGGCATAAGTCCAGATGGGAAACAATTGCTTTTTAATAAAGAAATGTGATTTTGGTAATTGTAAATTTCTACTACAAGTTTCGAACAGAGAAGACTAACGGAGGGCTCCATCGCCAACCTAGCCCTAGCCCTGACCTAGGCTAGGCTAAGCCTATAAGCCTTTAAGGCAAGATTCGAGACACCGGCACGTACATGATATGGACGCAAGCAAATTATTTTGACGATGTTGATAGTATCAGCTATTCTCTTCACTGCACTGTCGCGCCCCACCACAAAACACGACAGCTGTTTTGAGGATGTTTTAATTATCTTATTGACGTGAGGCTTTGACATTTGCACAAGACAATTAAAAACAACGAGCAGCCCGGTTGCTATGGCAGCGGCACGCGCGGACCTAGGCGGGAGGAGCGTGTTGCGTAATTAATTGTGTTATGCAAATTCGAAAGGGAGCTAAACTTAAATTGCCAATTGGTTCTTCTTCGACGAGGAACGTTAAATAACAATTTGGTGGGAGTGGCGTGATCTGTCAGAGACGTTTCAGATTGTGTCGCGGCCTCCTCGTGACAGTGCAAGAAAACGTCAAACCACTCGACGTGTGACATGGTGTTGCATTTGTCAACCCACAAACGCGTCTGTGTAATTGTAAGTAGACTTAATTAAGCAGTGTTTTCTCTGGTTAAAATGGCGAACCACGTACGTGGTAGGGTTGCGGCAGGTGTGACGTGATGGTAGATCATTTTTGTATCCAAGCCAGGCAAGTTGTTGTTTAAAGTTAGCTTCAAAATGGTGTGGTCCAGTGTATGTTTGAGCCATAGCTTGCTTACAGGAATACAGAGCGAAGTGTGATACAACAAAGCCAAAGCCTTTGGCAAAGGCTACCAACATTTAATGGTACCGGCACCAGGGTCCATATTCGTACCGTGGTATCCAGGATTACTGAATACACCGTAAGTAGTAGGAATTTTTTTTATAACGCATCCCCAACAACATCTGTACAACATACCACATGCCAGCAGCAAAACAAACGACTCTAGCTGTTTAATTTGTAGTCATGTTTGGGCGTCTTGGGAGCATATTTGTGGACCTCCCCCGGCTACGCTCCCTACGTGCCAATATACCACAGCTGTTTCTGAAAGTGTCCTATTTAGTTAACTTACTTCCGCGACATTTAAATACAAACCTAGGTGTTATGCAATTTCGATAGGGCGCTTAACTTTGTACTGGCTCGAGGGGCGTTCAAAGGGAGTGGCGTTAAGTGTCACGTCTGGCGCGGCATCACCCTCTTCACACAGCTTACACGTGTCCGTAGTAAAGGCAGGACGCGACAGGCCTGCGGAAGGGCTGACAGGAAACCTAAGCTGGCAGACGGCGCGTGAATATTTTCAGCGAATATACATCCAACCACTATTAGACGTGTGATACGGCACTGCATTTGAATGTATTCGAACGTGTCTGTGTACTGTAACTGTAAGTAGACATAAGCAGTGTTTTCCGTAGGTAAAGTGGTGGGCCATATAATGGCAACATTGAGGTGGGTCCGAATTCTGCATCGCCATATAAGAGCCAATCTTTTTCCCTGGCCTTGGCCTTGCGTACAGAACAAAATAATCTAAACTGCTTCAACTCAAGTTAGTAGGTAAAGTCTACTAAAGATGTTTACTGCACTACTTGTAAAATAAGTAGGTAAAATCGTGATTTTAATCGTCTTTGAATAAAAAAAGAACTTGAGATAATGGTTTCTCACGTTAGTTCGACACGAACATATGTCACACGAGAGCTTCACAGTGCTGTAACAAGTACTCCAGGAAAGCAAAAAATAAAAGCACCCCCGAAAAAACTGCTCTTAAGTAAAAGTACCGCTTCACAAAAACTATTTAAGTAAAAAGTACAAAAGTAATTTAATGCAATATATATATATATATATATATATATATATATATATATATATATATATATATTAAATATATATAGGTAAGGCCACATTTTTTGGAAATTATAAATTTGGTAAACCTGTAGCTTTTCAGCAAGGTGGACTATAGTAACGTGCTACAAATGAAAGAAATTCCCCAAAAATGTACTTCATTACAAGTAGATTTCAAAATAAACTTCTGAAGTAACTGAGTAAATGTACTTTGTTACAACCCACCACTGCAACGTTTCATCTCTGGGTTTGTCACTCTCATGATTTAGCACAGTGTAGTCACATGGTATGAGTTCACTGGCACAACATCTGTTCAAAATCTGATTGCCTTGTTTTAAAAGACACAATTATTGCAAGTTTGTAGATGTCAGTTGCACATGGCGTCCAGTATGTCAGACTAAAGGATTTGATTTGTGTGTTTGAGGTGATGCTCTGATGCAAGGTGCGTGCGTGCGTGCGTGCGTGCGTGCGTGCGTGTGTGCGTGCATTGCACATGCATGCGTGTATGTATAACTATATTCTGTTAAAGGTTCGTAATACTTTCCACTACTGTCTTTGCCATTTTCTGGAGTCAGCGAGGGAAGTAATTATTAGTAGGAAATTCAACATAATTCATAATTGAGTGTATTAGTTTGCGAAAATTGCAACAGCATTGAGGCTAAAAAGTATTGTGTATCTAGCCCCGAGGCTACTGGGACATTTAACAAGATTTAACAAGATTGCCACCTAGAGATTCAACTCTAGATGGCAGGTGGACTAGGAAGCCATTTGGCTTATCGAGAGTCCAACCTATCTATCTAAGTATACCCCGCCCGTCTTAGGTATATGTCGATTTTATTTTTAAATATATTAACACTACTAGCACCTACACAATCAGCTGATAATCTGTTCCATTCGTTTACTGTTCTTTGTGAAAATGAAAATTTTCTAATATCTAGTCTACACTGCTTCTTTGCTAATGTAACTCCATGTCCTCTAGTCCTTCTCTCTTCATTGACTGTGAAAAAAATATTTCTGTCAATATTTTCATATCCATTCAATATTTTAAACACCTCAATCTGATCTCCTCTCAATCTTCTGGTTTCTAGTGTTGTTAAACCACATTCTTTTAGACGCATTTCATAACTAATATTCCTGAGTTTTTGTATCATTTTGGTTGCTCTCCTTTGTACTCTTTCTAGCATATCAATATCCTTCTTGCGATATGGCCTCCATGCTTGTATACAATATTCTAAGTGAGGCCTAACTATTGTTTTATACAGCGGTATTATTAGTTCTTTTTCTTTGTACACTATATTTCGCCTAATTAATCCAAGAATTTGGTTTCCTTTCGCTGCTGCAATTCCACACTGCTCTGATACCTTCATGTCAGCACTAATAGATAACCCTAAGTCCTTTAAGGTAGTATTTAGTACAGTATCACCCATTGTATATTGTGCATCTTCATTCCCATGTCCTGTGTGAAGGCACTTACACTTTCCAAAATTAAACAGCATTTGCCACTTCTCAGACCATTCTATCAACTTGTTAAGATCATCTTGTAAATGCTGTCTATCTGCATCACTTTTAATTTTCCTAAACACTTTTGTGTCGTCCGCAAACTTCAACACCTTGCTTGTTATGTCATCATCCAAATCATTGATATATATTAAGAATAAAATAGGTCCCAGTACTGATCCCTGCGGTACTCCACTCAAAACCGCTTTCCAGTTTGAAACCTCCCCATCAACAACTACTCTTTGTCTTCTATCAATAAGCCATTTTTCTATCCAGTTGATCATTCCATTTCCTATGCCATGGGCCTTTAGTTTAAGTAGTAGTCTTTGGTGTGCACTTTGTCAAAGGCTTTTTTAAAATCTAAGTAGATTATATCTACTGGTGATCCCTCATCTAGCCACTTTGTGACATCTTCCAAAAAACATAACATATTTGTTAAGCATGACCTCGCTTTTAAAAACCCATGTTGAGATGGGTTTATCAATTTATTTTTAACAAGAAAATCAACCAGGTGATCTTTAATTAGTCTTTCTAATAGTTTGCAAATCACCGATGTTAAACTCACTGGTCTATAGTTCTCTGACTTTTTTCTCGAACCTTTTTTAAATAATGGTATAATGTTTGCTTCTTTCCATTCTAACGGAACTATTCCCTCCTCTAATGACAAATTGAACACTGTTGCAAGCGGTATGCTGATTTGTTCTACAATTTCCAATAGTAATTTGGGAGGAATCCCATCCACTCCAGGTGATTTATTATCCTTCATATCTCTTATTTTCCTAGCTACCATTTTTGGGGGAAATTAGTTGTCCAAATAGTCAAACTCTCTCCCTTCGAACTTAGTCTCAAGTACTGGTAATATACTAATATCTTCCCTGGTAAACACCGAACTAAATACTCATTTAGGTTTTCTGCCATTAAGAACCCCTCTGTTATTATGTTTCCATCACTTTCTAGAGGACGCCCTTATCCTGAACTTTCTGTTTACTTCGAACATACGCAAAAAAACTTTGCTTCATGTTTTATATTAAAAAGCAAATTTTTTGTTCTGGGAATTTCTAATTTCAGCTGTAGCTTGATTAAGTGCTTCTTTATACATCATAGTCTTCTTACTTCCGGATGTCTATATGCTTCCACATCATTTGCTTGTTTTGTTTTTTCCCTTTTTATGGTTTCTTTTTGACCGTTTTTTTTTTCAAGGGGACAAATTTGTCAACGACGCAGTCAATTTCACTTTTAAAATTTTCCCGCATTCTGCTGCTGTCTTATTCTTCAGTGTTTATTCCAATCTTTGCAAATTTTCCCCTTTGTCCTTATATTTTCCTTTGTAAAAATTTTTTCCTGTACCTTTTTTTCTATTCCGTTCTCCCTTTACTTTGATGATAAAATGTATCTGGTTGTGATCACTACACCCCAGTGGTAAATATCTTGCATTATCAACAAATTCCTTCTGTGAGCTCAATACTATGTCTAACACGTTCTCCCCCCTGGTTGCTTCTAACACAGTTAAAAAAACTATCTTGTACAAAATTTTAAAAACTTTTGATCCTTCCCCCGGTACTTTAGAGATGCCACTGTAATGCCCAGGGTTAAAATCCCCAAAAAAACAGCCCGTTTACTCACTTCTTTGATAGCTTATGTTTTTTTTTCATTCTCTTCCATGTTTATGTTTGGACTCGATACACTAACCCAACAAAGTTTTTCCTGTAACTATTTAACCAGACAGCTTCTTCAATTCTGTTTTTTTTCAATTTTTTTTAAAGCGGGATGGTTTCAATATATAAAATAACTCCTCCTCCCCTTCGTCCTAATCTATCTTTCCTAAACATTACATACCCTGTCATTCCTAATTCGGCATCGGATATATCGGGTGGGGCCCCAAGATTCAGTTATACCTAATGGGGGGGTAATATTTTCCATATTTTTTGATCATTTTTTTTGTTTACTATGTCCTTTTAAACAAACACATTTATAACCAAATTCGTAGGGCTTTCCAGGTTTTTTTGCTGATGTTTTTTTGCTATCTTTATCTTTCTAGTATTTGGCTTCTCTGTGTACCCCCTAAACTAGTTTAAAAAGTTGCAACCTGTTCCATTATTCATCGATCGAAGAAGGTTCTGGAGAACACTGCTGCGCCCTTTCCGCTTAGATGGAGGCCATCTCTCATAAACATATCTTCTTTACCAAAAAAATTTCCCCAGAAATCTACAAATCCAACTCCTTCTTCTTCACACATCTGCCAAATAGTCCTTTAAACCCCCTTTGCAATTTCAAATGTTGTTCCCCTTCCCCCATCACTGGCAAGTTTCCGGAAGATCTGCTCAACTCTGTCTTCTTCATGTCTCTCCAACTTCTGTATCTTTTCATTTTGTTCCACCCCTGTCTGCATTTTTCGCCCTTTTATGTATAATATAGACCCCCTTCCCCCAAATAGTTCTCTCCCCGTTCAGTCACATGCTCTATCCTACCCCCCCGGAAGACAAACAACAACGCCTTTTTGTTAATGTTGTCTGTTTTTCGAAAATGGAGTCTCCCATAAATACCCTTTCTGTTTCAATGCCCCCAATGCTTCAGAGTATCCTCCGTTTTGCATCCCCCTGGTTGCTATTTTCCCCCCTGCCCTTTCTTGTTTTTCCCTTTTTTTCCGGTCTCTTTTCTTCCTGTCATCGTCCTTGTTATTGACTTCCGTTTTAATCACCTCTCATTTCCTTTCTTCCTTTCTTTACCTCCTGTCGCATCTTTCTTCATCTCCTGTCCCCTTGTCCCTCCCTCCTTCTTATTGTCACTTTCTCCCCTGTCCCCTTCCCCATGTCATGTTTCCTTTTTTCTTTCTCCATTTGTTGTCCTTGCAATCACCCTCCCTCCACTCTGCATCCCTTCACAATATCCGTTAGCCTAGCTAACTCTGCTGTCAGACAGTCCACTTTCCAACCCCCTAAACTTTGGGAACGTAAACCCTTCCTCCTTGTTCTGACCAATTTTTTCCGCACCCCGATACGGCAAAACCCACCAAGCTGTGGCAGTGGTTACAACCAAGTGCCCCCTTTGCCTTCACTTGCCGCTTGCCAGGTGCCATATTACGATTTGTCAAAATCAATTCTTAGTTTAAACCAACTTAGTCTTTACAAAGACTGTTTGTTTATTGTGTACAGCAACTGCAGCACACTTTATGTTATAAACAACTTTCTACCTATGCTACCATGAACAATAAGTTTAGTCTGTACTGGTACCTTTCCCTAGCGGAAACGTTGGACACTACCTATATAAACAAACAAGGGTTTCTACTAAAACGCTTGTTTATTTTTAATAACATGATACCTATTCACAGTTTTATTTACATATGTAGTTGTTACTCTTATTGCTTTATCTTTATATACTATATCAAATAAAGAGATTTGCTCAATCTTGTTTACAATTTGCGAAGCCTAGATTACCCTATTATCACCCATATATTAATCTGTTCAAAAATACTGTTAACTAACAAACTTTAACCAAAACTACTACTCAATATATGTCCAGTACCACTTTATGAATAACCTTAACACAAGAATAATACTTATCAATCAATATTTCCGCTTGTTTTTCAAATGTTATACACCACCAATTTCAATCCTCTACATCCCCCAAATTTTTCCCCCCTGATGTCAAAAACCCCCCCATTCAGCTGATAGTTTACCACACTTTCACACATCAGTAGTGTTGTTGGGCGCTGTGTGTCCTGAGATGTGAGCTCCTCTGTGATGATGACACTGTTTGATATGACCACGGACTTATATGCACTGGACTGCTGTCTCCCCCCTCGCGGCGCTTCGCGAGCGGCGGAGTTGGCTGCAAAGGTCACGAGCGCACAAGATGTACTCCCACTTCCGGTCTACTAGCCACTGCGATGGAGATGCCAAACATCACGGGTTCTTGCGGGAATATAACTGTTTAATTCAATAATGTGATAATTTTTTTAAACCATGACTCCTAGTTTGGTAAAGTTGTGGTATCCCGTGATTCTAAAGGTTTTTTTTTAATTTTTTTGCGTAAGACGTTAATATGCATGGGGTGTCGGGTAATGGGTAAACAATAGAACAAGGCTAACTTTTTTCTTGGGGGGTGCGCAAGTTTTAAAAGTCTTGCTTGGGGTTTGTTCAAGATTGGAAATTATAAATGTTTAAAAATTTAATAAATTTTTTAAATTAAGATTTGGTATTTAAAATTTTTTTGTTGTTTTCCCCCTTTTTTTTGGGGGGAAATTTAATTTTTTATTTCTGATTTCCTTTTTTTTTATTATTTTTTTTTTTTTGAATTTTTTTAAAATTTTTTCACCTTTTTTTTTTTTAACTATTCCTAATTATAATTAATAATAATGCATTTTACTTTAGAAATTTAAGCATTACTAAGAATTGTGTATTTGTTATTTCTAGTATATGTATTTAAATGCTTGGCATGGATATACAATAATTCTATGTGTTTGATTAATTATTGTAGTTATTACATGCACTTTGAATTGTTTTATTTCAGAAATCCCACCTGAAAGTTTCACACATTACGTGTATGCATGATTACAATTCATCTGGCTGAAGATGACACAGCAACATATCTCGCTGTCTAAAATACAGTCCCTGTGAACATGACATATACACTGCAGTTTTAATAGACAAGAACACAGATTATTGCATTGCCTGAACAAAACTATCTGTCAGTTAACTGTGAAGGTAGTAGTTCAAGGTACATACCTACAAAATCGTCAATATATCAAAGGGATCATCTGCATACACTAAATAATTTTACACAATTTATCTCGCTGAATGTGACACATAATACACATTGAATAATAAGAACACTTTACAACTTAATTACAAAGCACTGGAATTAGTGGGTTTTTTACGACAAAAACTGGATTATAACATTCCTGCGTAGATCTTGCAGAATATTGTGAATATTGCAAAAAGATTTTTGAGGTGGAGTAATGTGAGAGCTTCTTTGCACTTTATCCCATGGAGGGTAACCCAGAAAGCAGCATTTGGCACACGAGATGTTGGAGTCGGTGACGAAACACTGTTAACATTTATAAACATTACTTTCAAGTTCATGTTGAAATGCAGAATATTATGAAATGGTAAAATTTATTATTTGGGCTCTACTGAGCCTGCAGTATTTGTCCAACCTGTAAACACAGGTCACCCATAAACAAGTGAAGTATGACAACTGTGCTTCATTGTCATGATTAATCTGTTGAGTTTGTTATTTAGATAATATTTATTAATAAAGTTATTATTTAATGACATGTATTTATTGATGGTTGATCTAATGTTTCATTGGTTCTAAACATTGCATAAATTATATTTACTTCATAATTATTTACTGCTGGCTTTATCAAAACATAACCCTTTGCCGAGTTAGCATGCTAACATTAGCCAATTTTAACTTATTAATTAAGTTGGTGTTAATATGAAATTTCTGGCTAATGTATATTTACTACCTAATTAATGTGGACATGTCTTAATAATTATGGACATTATGGCGTTTATTCATTTTATATACAAAGTACGGCTGCTAATTATATATTGATTTATTCATTAATTTATTATTAATGATTTTTTATTACATAATTATTTAATTTATATCTCTTACCATAAGTAAGGTGGTTTTAAAAATTTTATGTTTATATAATATAAACATATTCATGGACATTGTGGCATTTTACAAAAAAAAATTTCTGTCTGTTGAGGTTGCCTGCTAATTATCACCTATTAACTAATTTATTATTACATGACTAGTTAATTAATTATTCCAATTTTAACCCATTAATAAATTTTTTATTTCATGATAGTTAATATATATTTATTCTCTAATAAATGTGGTTATCACACTGCATAATAATATTATGTATAAATATCTTCATATTTATGGACTCGGCTGGTCTTAATTAGAATGTTTGGCCCGTTAACTTGGTGCATTTCTTAACTAATATTAGCTAATTAATGGATTAATTGAAAAAAAATCAGTATTGAAAATGTATCACTCCATTCAATGTATTTTAAAATGTTGCAAACAAAATTTTAATAGTTCTATAAATTACAATTATGCCATTTTAAAGTACTTTTTCAATATTTTAAAGAAAAAAAATTTATTTTTCCATTTAAAGATACCAAAAAATTTTAAAAATTTTTTTTTTTTAAATTGCAATAATTTTGGATCTAATAAAGGGATGTAATAAAATTAACAGTTACGTATCTGTAACTTTTCCCATTTAAGCCTAAATCCTGTGGAATTTTTTTTAAGTGCCAAAAGAGGGTACCCATATTTTCCCGATCATGGGGTGTGGAGGGGGGGGGTTGTCTCGGGGCCATCTGTATACTTTTGGGCCCCGGTCCTAAAGTCCATCTCGTGGCTGTAACTAAATCCCAAGTCATTCATTTTGATTAAAAATGATGAATTGTTTTTCCCCAGTCTGGGTTTGCCCCAACCACCCAAGCAGCCACGGTTTCATTTACTGATAAATTGCAACACGGACTAATACTTCGTAGTTGCCAAGTTGGGTCGATGATTTTTTCGCGGCAACGCATTTTAGCCTTTAAAATCGTCAATACTTCACTCAAAACAACTTTCCAAACAATGTATTTGCTAGGATTTTATTAAACATACGTGTCATGAAGAGTTTATCCAAATGTCTTATTAAAAGATGTTTTCCTGCGGTCAACTGCGAAATTGCCGGCAACCGGAAAGGAAGTAACTTATACATTTGTGCTAGGTTGACCTTGCTGCGTTTTAGGGCCTTGAACCCGGAGACAGCAGTCCATTATAAGTCCGTGATAATACATACTACTATAAAATGTAAAATTCATTAGTCAATTTACTGTCTTTAAATTCTGACATCTGATAAAATTTATTTAAATCAATATTTTCATAACCATTCGATATTTTAAACACCTATCTGTGGCTCTGTTACAGAAGCCTTGATCAACTACATTCCACCATGGCAGAGGACATACTTCTATGTGTGGATGAGTTGAGTATGAAGACCAACACAAAATTTGACACTTACCAGCTTCAAACATCGACTAAAGACATTTCTTTTGTATTTCATATTAGTGTCAAAAACTGTCAATCAACATTTTACTAAATGAGTACTATTATCAATGCAAAACATCTGATTGATTATTATTATTATTATTACATAATTATTTAAAAATTCACATAAATGTATCAAATAAAATATATTATTATTAATTGTCCTGACTCAGGTGCCAGCTTTTGAAAGTCAACAGCCCTCGCTTAAGTGAACGACAGTTGTTGTTTTTTACGATTTCCCAAATGAAAATGTCACACATTCAAAAATGTCACACATTCCTTGAGTGTTCGTCAGGTGTATGACTGTTTTCTTATTTAAAATCTGTGCCTAGAATGAAGGTGGTCAGAACACTGACTGGAACAGCCAGGTAGAGTTGGTAAAAGGATAAGTAGTGCCACTAGGCCCCCCCCATATAGTCCCAGTAGCTGCTGGGGGGCTACTGGGGCAGGGCTTTATGCAGGACCAAATTATTGCTGTCACACATGTCTTGGTAGACACATGGATGTCAACTTATAAACCAGTTTACAAACTTAAAAATGTGTCTGATGACCTGAAATGGGATGTGACTCCATTTACACTCGCATCTATATAGGCATAATTGACCTGACAATATCTATGGTTTTGGAACACTTTTTGCTCCTTCATTTGTTTACCTGTCCACCACCCGTCCACCCATATTTCTACCCATCCACAACGGTTTTTACCCGTCCAAATGATGGGTGGACAGGTCTCTGCATAAAGCTATGGCTAAGGGTACTAGATTAGATTTGTATTGTGATCACTTCTTCATTGATTATTGCAGCACAACATTGATGTGAGAACATAGAGAGCTTGTTCATCTGCTGAGCGTCCGTTGGCTGAGCGATGCGTCTGTTGGCTGAGCGATGCGCCCATTGGCTGAGCAATGCGTGGGTTGGCTGAGCGATGCACCCGTTGGTTGAACGATGCGCCCGTTTGCTGAGCGATGCGTCCGTTGGCTGAGCGATGCGTCCGTTGGCTGAGCGATGCGTCCGTTGGCTGAGCGATGCGTCCGTTGGCTGAGCGATGCGCCCGTTGGCTGAGCAGTCGGTGTGATCATGGTATGATGAAGAGCACACGTTTTTGCGAACAAGGACAATGAAGGGACAGTTGACTATACAATTTACTCTGGCTGTGGAATTGTTCAACAAGTGCCACATGACGAGACCTAGAAATAGGTAGATGGACAAACAGGTAGGTAGATTCAGTTCCTTCAAGGATGGGACAAATATTCGTATTCGAAATTTTGAATATTCGAACGTTTTCCCGCTATTAGATTCAATTTGAAAATTTGCTGGTATATAAACGAATATCGCTCGAATATTTTCCTTCACGTTCTTCACCACAAAATCGCTCTCGGGATGTAAATGATTTGATTTTGTAACCTGGTATGTGTATATGTACATAAGATATGCGATGATAAGTTTGACGTCTGTAAGAAGTCATTTTCATGGTTAGGTAAAAAAGTAAAAAAAAGATCGATGCGTATGGCCAGAACCCCACCACTCGGCGGGGCTTGGCCCTGCCACGGGATGACGCCG
>JAODUO010000083.1:537500-622500 GCA_025642075.2 Ridgeia piscesae | reverse complement strand
CCCCCCAGACAACGGGCGGTATCAGGACTGTCTGGTCAGAGTCTGGAGCGTTTTTCATGTCGCTCAGAGCTGCGGCCTGCGCTGTTCATAATTTATGCATTCAGGCGCCATTAACATTGCGTGGCATTTGCAATGGCCAACGTACGCGCAATCGATATTGTAATCTGTGCCATCCTCATGTTATGACTATCAGTTAAATATTAGAAAGTTATTATTAAATATGTGTTACATATGTGCAAGTCAATGTTTTAAGGAAAACAAAAGAAATTTCAAAACAGTTAAATTTACGGCATCAGGGCAGGTCATCACGATTACTTGTGACTGCGTCTGCGACCTACTTCCATTTTAATCACTATAGGGAAAACATTATTAATCTGATCAATCCACATCTTAAACAGTTGATTTTTAGTAAATTGTGTAAACAGAACTTAATACATGTATATTGTTAGTGTGTCAGTAATACTATTTTATGATAGAAAGTACAGACAGTTAATATTTCCACTATAATATACACCACCCAATACCTGTAATTCAAATTTTACCATTTAGTTTACAGTTATGTGGACTATCTATTTTGTTGATGTTATTAATAATATTTACCATTTTGTGTAGTATTTTATGTGAAATATTTTCGTTATTTGAATTTCATGTAGACACTCAGGAAGTGTGGTCGTGAATAATACGGATAAGTTACGATATCGAAGTTAAGTTATATATAGTTAAGTTTAATATTACATTTGTTAGTTAAAAACCCATTTCCTGTTCAGTTGAGTTTTTTTCATAATAGAGTTAAGTGCTGTAATTTGTCATTTAATATTCTGTAGTGTTGTATGCAGTATTGATTGTAATGTATTGAATTGTAGGCATTGCTCCTGACATTGGTCGACTCATCAGCAACTTGGAGAATTCCCCATGGACTATCACAGAGAAATTGTGAACTTCAATGCATATCGCATGGACTTAATTATGCACATTATCTATAGTGAAACCTGTGTGAATGTCAATGATGGCAATGCTCACATGGGTCAACTTCTCAAGAACTGACAACACTCTTTGATCTCGAGAGAAGTGTCTGGCATCGCAGTTGCTTCATATAACGTGTTGCGCCTAGCCGGCTGCAAGCATACGTCGCTCGTGATATTTCTAAATTTTTAGTATGTTCTGCATTTACATCGACGCTGATTTTGACTACACATATACGTAAACCTACGAGGATCACGTCAAGTCGTTGCGTTGTCTCCAAGGACGCCGTATGTGTGTGTTTTTATTGATCTTTACAAACTAGTTTTATCTTGCACTGTGCATAGACATTCACTGCGGCTCAGTGGACCATAACCCATTCAGTCGATCGCATTGCGCAACCATGCCGTCAATCAGGTACACTGCCTGTCAATTGCTTCCACATTCCTGTGCGTCACGCCTGGCTGCCGCTACATGGAGGACGCTAGTTGATGTCGGCATTGCTGTCCGGTTACCAACGAAACGCGGCTGTCGGGGAGGTGGGCGAAAACAAAGAACAATCAATCCAGTGATCGGATATCGACCACCCACCGACCGGCCCCACACACGTCGCAACAACAACAACCTAATACAAGTGCCGACCGTAACACGGGACTCGACTGTATTCGTTGACAAGGCTAAGTTTTGTCTCATTAACGCCAGATCTCTGCGAAACAAGTCATTGTTCGTACGTGACTACGTCGATGAGTGTTCACTTGACATTGTTGCTCTGACTGAAACATGGTTGACCGACGAAGACACGACTTCCGTTTCTGAACTTTGCCGAGACAACTTTACGCTCATTCACCAGCCGCGTGGAGGCGCTCGACGCGGTGGAGGCATCGGGGTTCTGTTCCGCAAAACTCTCCAGCTTGTATCCCGTGTAAGTGTCGACACCCGCGCCTCAGAAACACTCTCCGTCACTCTACGAAATGCCCGTACCAGCTGCACAACGCGTGTAATTGTGATGTACCGACCACCGAACTCGTGTTTTGGAACATTTCTGGACGACGTGTCTACGGTGTTACTGATCGCCGGTACTCACCCCACTGAAACGGTTGTGTGCGGGGATTTTAACACAAAATATGGCGAACCAACTTGCACCGACGCGGTAAATCTGGCCGATCTGCTTGACACGGCTGGCTTTACGCAACATGTTACCGGAGCGACTCACGAACGGGGCAATACGCTAGACTTGGTGATTACAGCCAAAACCTCGCATCCCATTGCTACTGCTGTCAAGCCCACGTCGCTAATCACCGACCACTATGCGGTCGAATGCGAACTCCTCCAGTCAAAACCAAGCCGTTTGAAGCGACACATCACGTATCGAAAACAATCAGCTATCAACAACAACATCTTCGCGGCAGACTTAAGGTCGTTCAATCTGAACGCTGATGAGGCTGACCCTGTTGTCCTACTTGCGGCCTACGACACATGCCTACGCACCATTATTGACGCGCACGCCCCTCTTATGTCGCGGACCATCACTGTTAGACCAACGACTCCGTGGCACACCAACGACCTGACAGAGGCGAAGCGAGCCCTCCGTCGTGCCGAACGCCTTTGGCGGAAATCGAGCCTAACTGTGCACCGACAAATTTTCAAAGACCGTCGCAACATCTTCAGGAAATTGTTAAAAACAGCCCGCTCTGATTATTACAGATCGGAGATTTCGAAAGCTGGTGGCAATATGCGCCTTATCTACGGCATCACAGATTCTCTTCTTGGCCGAAAGGTGAATATGACTCTACCAGAAATGGCAGACGAATCACCCTCGGCACTCGCTACCAGATTCCAACGATATTTCAAATACAAGACAGAAGTGCTGTGCCAGAATCGATCTCCGCTGCCAGCTGACGACACGCCAACAGTTGTGGGTGCGCACTTCGACGTGTTCGAGCTTGCGTCACCTTCGGATGTGAAAAAAATAGTACTGGCATCTGCCACAAAATCGTGTGAACTAGACCCACTGCCGACATCAATTGTCAAACAACACATCGACGCTCTTTCTCCTCTACTGGCCCGGATCATCAACGCCTCGCTAGCCACAACCGTATTTCCCGCACCCATGAAACACGCTGTCGTTGTACCAATTTTGAAGAAGGGAGGGTCTGACGCCAACGCGCTCACAAATTACCGCCCAATATCTAACATCACGTTTGTGGCGAAGACGACTGAGCGTTTCGTTGCACAACAGGTACAACATTTCATGGAGGAGAACGGTATTTACGGGATTTATCAAAGTGCGTACCGTGCGCACCATAGTGCGGAAACCGCACTCGTGCGGATACACAACGACATCGCCCATTCGATTGACAATCGCCAGAGTGTGCTCCTTGTGCTACTCGATCTAAGTGCGGCCTTCGACACCATCGACCATACAATACTGCTGCGACGGTTGTCTGGATACGGGTTATCTGGGGACGTCCTCGCCTGGCTGACATCTTACTTGTGTGATCGGACATATGTCGTTCGAGTGAAGAGTGGCGTGTCGGAATCAGACATTATAACTACAGGAGTGCCACAAGGGACAGTCCTTGGACCGCTACTGTTCAACGCGTACATCGCACCACTGACGACACTTTTACAAAAGCACAATATTCGCCACCACCTATACGCAGACGACACCCAACTGTACATCACTTTCCCACCAACCGACCACACACAAGCCCTCGCGCGTATGGAAGCCTGCGTACAAGACGCGAAAGCATGGCTCTGTGATAACGGACTCGTGATGAATAACAACAAGTCACAAGCCATTGTCATCCATTCATCAAGCCTGCGTACACCAACCTCGTTAACCCGCGTCAACATATGTGGCCAGCTCGTCGAAACATCCCCCGTTATACGGGATCTAGGATTCAACGTCGACGCAAACCTAACAATGACGTCACAAGTGGCCAACGTGTGTCGCTCCGCCTACTACCATCTATCACGAATCGCCAAGATACGAGACTCCATCAGTACCACTGTATGTAAGAGTCTCATACACGGACTCGTAACTTCGCGACTCGACTACGGCAACTCAATATTACACGGCATAAGTGATCGTCACATGCACCGTCTGGAAATGGTCCAGCGGTCTGCGGCACGAATTGTCAGGCAAATTCGGCGGGGCGATCGGCAGTCCATGACAACAATACTGCGGCAGTTACACTGGTTGCCTGTCAGAAAGCGAATCGATTTTAAACTACTTGTACTTGTGCACAGGGCCATATACAATGGCACGCCGGAGTATCTTGCGGCACTGCTACGCCGCCACACACCTCCCCGTTCGCTGCATGCGCTCTGCAGGCGGGTTCCTGCTAGAGGTGCCCAGAGTCAACCTGGAACGTTTCGGCCGCCGTGCATTTGCCTGTGCAGGACCCACTCTGTGGAACAAACTTCCAAGGAACATACGTGAAAACAGCAACATTACACAGTTCAAGAAGCAATTAAAGACACTTTTATTTTCCACATAACTAGTTTCACACAACGAACATTCTATTTTAGCTAATTTATTATTACGATGTATACATATATTATTTATCTTATTTATTTTTATTACTATCAGTGCAGTATAGCGGGTTCTAATGTTTTGTCTGAAATGTCTATGTTTAATATTCTTTTTTTTTAAAGAATTATATAATTTATACATAGCCAATTTTACACGGTTTTTTATCATAGTGACTCATTACTTTATATTATTATCATTATTACTGTCACCATTATTTTAATCAGTATACGCAAATTTACATGTATGTACACACCCGTGAACGGGACAGCCGTCCCGGATTTGATGGTGTCAAAATAAAGTTATTATTATTATTATATTCGTTGCTCAACTCGAATTTATGTGCAATAACAGTGTATACACTTGAAGAACATTGCAGTATGATCTTGGGAATTGTACATACTGCTACTACAATGTTTCCATTCTTCAATAACTGGCAGAACTGTGACATAAGCAGAAATCTATGGCTTGGCTATTGATGCATAGTCTACACCTGTTGCTCAACTGGAAGTTATGTGCAGTTAAATGTACTCATCAATAAAAAGTTAATGCAAATGAGGTCGGCCAAATAGAGAAAAACATGGGAATGTAGGTCAACTGTGAAGGTCACATGAAGGTCACAAAATCAATCACATGTTAAAGGATTTATCAAGATTCATGGTGAATTTATTCAATTGATTATGCATTAAATTCCAATATGTAGGTCAGATGTAAAATATAGGTCAACTAATTAGGTCAAGTTATAATAACCGTTTAAAGTGTCCACAAAGTTGCTATATTAACATTTTTGATATTTAAATATTAACAAGGCTCGTTTCCTAAACAATTTCACCTAAATTATACCATTAATAGGAATTAATACCATACTGTGGGTCAAATCTAGGTCAGCTATAAAATCTAGGTCAACTTTGAAGGTCAAGTCAAGGTCACACAAAAATTACATTTCCTACTAGGTTGGCCCATTTTTGTTTTCACATGCGTAAGTTAAATGGTTCCAATGTTATTACTGGTTTCCAGCCTATTTTATGCAGCCTGTGCACAAGAAATGGACCAAAATCCTATAGACAAAAAGGCAGCAATTTTTAGATTTAAAAATTGAAATTCTACATAAATATTGAAGATTTCCAAAAAAATCCCAAAAGTGTTATTAACTACATATTAGTATCTATCACCTGGCACCATTTAAATGATGATATAACATATTCTAAATTTTTTAAAATATACCTTTATAGTATGGGTTTATCAAATGTTATTATCTGTGTGTTCAGAATATGGGATAGAACATGATATTAAATACAATACAACTGTAGTACCAAAATTATGTTATGATATTTTCTTGTAAAAAGTTGAAAGACATACACATTCTAAACTTTTTGCTAAATGGTGAAACATTGCCACGGCTTAGTAAATATAAATATCTTGGGCATATTATCACAGAAGATCTATGCGACAATGATGACATATCTAGGCAATACAAGAGAATTTATGCTCAGGGTAATGCCTTGATCGAAAGTTTTACATGTGTACAGAATCTGTAAAATGTACTTTATTTAAATCCTACTGTACTTCATTATATACATGCCAGCTGTGGTGTTGCTATAGAGCAGAAGTCAATGAGAAAACTGTGTGTAGCATACAATAATGTGTTTAGATTTTTATGCAATGAACCTCGAGATTGTAGTGCGAGTTATATGTTTGTGTCAAGAGGCTTACCCACATGTAAAATGTTAATTAGAAAAAAATGTGTATAGTTTTTTGACGTGTATAGCTAAATCGGGCAATGCAATACTACAGAGTATCATGAATAGTGATGCTCTGTATACTTCACCACTGTGTCGCCATTGGCGGAAAATGCTTTATGTATATAGTTATTAGTCATACTTTAGTTTTTATATGGATGTAATGTTCCGGAATAAAGTTATTGAATTGAATATGACACGGTTGGAATGACTTGTTTACAGTAGATGTAGGTGACTGTTATTTAACTTGGTGATATGGTGCTTCTCCTCAACAGTGCTCAAGCCCACTCCCTTCTTTCAATGTCGAATGATGGTTCATTTTCTTGCATCAGTCATCTTTGATCTACTAGTTGGTGATGTGTTTTAGAAAACACAAGTTGTATCAAGTCTTGCATGTTGTTTGTTATGTTCTCTGATACTTAAGGAATGATCCCTATGACGTTCTCTGATACTTAAGGAATGATCCCTATGACCCTGGTTGGTTCTTTATTCATCATCATCAGATATTTTTCTTCAAATTCAACCAATACTGGATGTCCTGTTCCAGTTGTTTGATGGGCTTCGTAGTTATTATTAAGTGTTAATTAGTTTGGCAGATTTGGTTTAGGTAGATTAGCAAATGGTCATTGGGACAATGTATCAGTGATTAGTTTCAGCATAGGATGTTGTATTTATTTTAAAGGGAGAGTCTGTTCCTCTACTTGGAATATGCAGGTGTGGTAATTTGTAATAGGAAATCTGCTGTGTTGAAAAAGGGCATTGCAGACATTATTAGCAATACTGAAAATAAAGCCTGCCTTGAAACTGGATGCTTAATTTGTTTACCAATTGATAACTTGCGGTAGTAACTTTCAAATTGTTAACGTTTATATATTACCCAATAAATAAGAACTTAGGAACATACACCCTCCCTTTAACGATCCTATAGACTGTGTACATTTTACAAACAAAATGTAAGAGAAGTAACTGCAAAATGGGAAAAATGTAATGGTGTCAAGCACTAAATGTCTTGATGTCATTGCAATGGGATGTAATTTCTAAACAATAATATATTCTGTGCAGAATTATCTGGAAAACTCATTAATCTGAACACATGGGGGGTGGCAAAATGTAGTCATAGAAATTAATCTGTTCCACTGTATATTCACAAGAGATTATTTAGTCCACTGTATATTCACAAGAGATTATTTATTTCACTATTCACAAGAGATTATTAATTCCACAGTACATTCACAAGAGATTATTTACTCGGCTGTACATTCACATGCATTCAAGCACAAAGACAGTAAATGGCTTAAATGGTTTATTTCTTTAAAAATACATAAATTACTATATACAAACAACCGTGTGAGCATTTACATATTGAGTACTATAAAATTCATCTTTTTCTTCTCATCACAATGGAACCCAAAATCCCATCCCTTCAAGTCAACCGAACTCTACAAAATGTCAACGTCTGGCAACATGTCATTCCAAGGTTACGTTATGTGGTCATCCACTCCACCAAATGACAGGCCATCTACGTTGCCCGACATACACTATAAAAATATATACAGCCACTTATGTATAATCAGCCTTAGTCTCATAAATAATAAATAACTATGCTGGATGTTTGTACAGCAAAATTTTCTGTTACTTCGTCCACATTTCCTGTTCTTTCATCTCTCCATCTTATCTTGTGACCCAACTACGCAGATGAATTTCATTTAAAATATGTTCACATTCATCAATTAAGCACAGATCATATAGCAGCGCATGTCACATTACCCAAGTTCATATACCTAGTACAATGCTGCCTCAAGTAGCAGATCACAAACAATTGTTTGCCAAGTTTTAAATCAACCAATGAAAGTTGCCAATTCTACAACACTTGAATCCGACTCTGCTGATTCAGATACCACCAATTGCGACAATTACATAGTTCCTTTTAGAAATACTATCATAATAATTTAAATTTTCTTAAAATACACCACTATCCTTATATTATAATTATGGTATATTCACCTAAATTTTGTAATTTCAATTCTTAGTGTTTAAAAAATCTTTAACATTTCTATAGCCTTAAAATGTGTAATTACTGTAATTATAACTAATAGACAACTACAATGAACACCAACCCTGCAATAGCTACTAAACATATGATAGTAAAATGATTATCCATAATGTCTCACGGAACTTGGTGTATGTATAAAAATAATAAAGCTTGGATATTAAATGGCTTGCTAAGAAAACAGCTATAGACATCACCTTTACTCGTTGCTCGAAGAAGTTAATTTTACCAACACTCAAATAGTAGTTATCTCATCATAAATGAAAGCCAATCAAGTTTCATCCACAAATTAAATATTCAGTGGGACAAACTGATTAGAATACTGGCACCAAAAGTGATAAACTGCAAACGTACACATGACAGTCATAGCTATTTCCCATTCATTCTGTGAATGCATGTCAACGTATGCTCCCTGATAACATTCATCTAGCGTAAATAATACACACTCCCTGATAGCATTCCTCTACCAACCGATGCTTATGCAATTTGTGTATCATACGTTACAAAGCGGTAATTATGAATAATGGTTAATGAATAATGACCCCATCATTCTAAGCCCATTACACGTGACGTAAATACACCAGGTTTTTTTTGAGGACATCTTCAGCTGACCACAAATTAATGCATTGCAAAGGACAAGGAAACACCACGTTGTCCAACTCAATTTACAAGCCTACAGGGTGTTCTGAAATTATTCATCTTATTTTCAGTTTAAATACAAAAACAAGTAACACACACACAAGCATGCTGTTACCAGGAAACAGGAAAGATAATATTGAAACACCCTGTGTACTACAGATATTACGTTCTCCTCCTGTCAGCAAGCAGGTTGTAGGACATCCTGTTGCAACTGGTCAATAAATACTGTCCCAGGTAGACAATCACAGTTTGTTATATACATTCACACCTGCACCAAGTTATACATCTGACGGTTTCCCCACAGACGTGAGATGAATAAAATCACAGCGTATAATAAAGCAAAACACCAACCAGAGTCTCGTTGCATGACAATTGGTTACTTGCATTACTCTGGAGAATACCACCAGTTATATTGGGATTGATTATTTTACAAATATGTTGTCATTGCAAACCCACATCTTAATCTCAACTTACCACATCTTTCTGTTATCTCCGTGTACCATTATTAAACAAATTCAAATAATTTGGTAAGCCACCGAACATTTACCGACATGACCACGTAGAACATATCTAGCATATCGATAGCCTACCCACAACTTACAAAAATGCTCTGACTTTATATTAACATAAGCTTTTGTAAGCAAATCAATGTTTCTGGTACCACAACTTGCAGATAAAAAAACTCATAAAAACATACTTTACCACTTTACAATACATACAAATTAATAATTCATGGAATATGAAAATGTTGTTCAGTTAATATTAATAGGATCTTGCAAAGCAGAAGCAACACATTTACTAGCATACATTTATCGTTATAAAATAATAAAACCAAATATTATCTCCAAGTTAGCAAACCCATATATTTAACCAGAACCCTATGTAATTTATTATATTATATAGTCAAATGAAGAAAACACTGATCACATGGAAAACTTATTTTGCAAAAAGGGCAGTTTTCATCCTGTAATTGATGCAACCTGTGGGACAGCTTTGAAAGATTTGGGGGAGGGCCAAGGTCGTTTACATTGAAAGGGAAACGGACATTTTCTTACTTGTATACGCACAAATCTCATTTCTCTGATTGCAGGGAAACAAGATGGCAGTACAAACACACGTCCCTACATAAGTATCCCCACATGAACCAGGGTAACTGTCTGACAAAGCAATATGGCTGTGTGGGCGTGGCTTCAGCTTGTCAATCAAGACGAGACTCCACCCACATTGTATCACAGCTGCATGACCACAGGAAGCTGCCAGCGTGTGATGCACATCTCTCTCTATAGCAGCTTCATATAATAACTCGTATATATCTAGTCCGAATACCGCACTTCTGGTTGGACACTCGTGTCCAGACCGTCACAGAACCGTTAGTGTGTGACTGCACCTTCGTGTCCACGGATCTGTTGTCCACCTAACACGTCTCCAACTGTCTTGTTTTCAGCAGCAGCCACTGTGTCCACTTTTGTTCCCGCAAACTGACATGGCTTCAAGTTCAAAGTTCAACTTCAGCACCAGACAGTAACTCGACACGACTAGCGCGCCTTGTCACCACTTGGCTCCTTACAGTGGACTGCTGCTCGTCCAAGCAAGAGACTTTCACAATCACCGGTCCGGGTCAATGTCAACACCCCACAAGGTGTGGTTTCAGCAGTCACGCGAGCAGTCAGGCTCCATGTAGTGGATGGCAGCAGTGTCAAGTGACCGATCATCCGATGCCAGCATGTTCACAGTCAGCTTCCAGTAGTCAAAACTGATTCGCGAACTCTGCAAGAGAAACGAACTTGTGTACAGAAAGTGAAGACACGCTGTGGTTAGAGGAATGAAGATTCTGAAATTTGACAACCGCTGATAACTGTTGTTTTACTGAGAAAGCTCTACACAACCGTTCATTCTTTTGGATATCAGGAAGTTTGTTGGGGTATTTGTAGTTTCAGTTTGGCACAAAGCATGGGAATGTGCCAATTACAAAGCAATAAGTGCCAATCAATAATAAGTGCAAATAACTGCTAGGTCAGGAACCCAAGAGATGAAATGATAACAGAGACAGACCTTATCAAAGTCGGACATAAATGAGATGTTTTCAGGGGAAGAGATGAACCTAGACTTTCTTGAGGGAAGAAACCATATGAAAGGCAGACCTTCTTGCGGAAACAAAAGACCCAAGAGAGAGACCTTCTTTAGTGAAGAAATGACAAGACAGACTGACCTTTTCAAGAGAAGAAACAATAACAGACAGACTTAGGGAAAGAATGACATGAGAGACAAATCTTTTTGAGGGAATAAATGATACAAGAGACCTTCTTAAAGGAAGAAATCACACAAGAGCCAGCCCGTATCTAGAGAAGACATGACATAAGAGATTTTTTCGAGAGAAGAAACAACATAGGAGACAGACCTTTTCGAGGGAAGAAATGACGCAAGAGACAGACCTTCTTGAGGGAAGAAATGACGCAAGAGACAGACTTTATCGAGGGAAGAAATGACGCAAGAGACAGACCTTCTCGAGGGAAGAAATGACGCAAGAGACAGACCTTCTCAAGGGAAGAAATGATGCAAGAGACAGACCTTCTCGAGGGAAGAAATGACGCAAGAGACAGACCTTCTCAAGGGAAGAAATGATGCAAGAGACAGACCTTCTCGAGGGAAGAAATGACGCAAAAGAGACAGACCTTCTCGAGGGAAGAAATGACGCAAGAGACAGACCTTCTCGAGGGAAGAAATGACGCAAGAGACAGACCTTCTCGAGGGAAGAAATGACGCAAGAGACAGACCTTCTCGAGGGAAGAAATGACGCAAAAGAGACAGACCTTCTCGAGGGAAGAAATGACGCAAGAGAAAGACCTTCTCGAGGGAAGAAATGATGCAAAAGAGACAGACGTTCTCGAGGGAAGAAATGACGCAAAAGAGACAGACCTTCTCGAGGGAAGAAATGACGCAAGAGAAAGACCTTCTCGAGGGAAGAAATGATGCAAGAGACAGACTTTCTCGAGGGAAGAAATGACACAAGAGACAGACCTTCTCGAGAAGAAACAACATGAGAGACAGACTTTTTCGAGGGAATAAACGATATGGGGCAGACGTTCTCACAGGGAGACACAACACGAATGACAGACCTTCTCGAGCGCGCTGCAGTCCTTGTCCTTGTGCAAGTAGTGGTCCTGCCAGAAGAGGAGCAGGTCGCGGAAGTTCTTCATGATGTTACAGTTGCTGGAGCACTCCCCAGTGACGGTGCGCTCCTGGGCCAGGGCCCGCAGGTACTGGGGCATACGGTTCTTCTGGTTCGCAAACATCAGGAAGACGAGTGTCGTGTTGAGACAACTGACGTTCTCCTGCGACAGAAAGCACATCAATGTTCTCACGGAACCAGCTCACAAACATTCTTACGGACACATAAGTCTCACTGTTCTCTTTGAAACTGATTTCACTCCTCGTTTGTATTGAAAACTGAAAATGTGCCACTGGGACACTTTAGATAGTGTGTTATGGAAACAGTGTCTCTGGTGATGCGATGGCGGCTTTCTACATTTTGAGTTGCTCTTTAAATTTACCAAAGGATTTTGCTCAATGATGGATTTTCGTTATGAGCTCATTGTCTATGCAACATTTCCCCTTGAAAAGGAAGGGAAAGGCTGAATTTTCAGGAAAGGATGATGAGGGAAAGATGAAAGGTCATGGGTTGTTGAAAGGTCAAGGAAGGATAAAGAGATAGGGAAGATTGAAGGGTCGGTGAATGATGATGAGTCATGAAATGTGGAAACGTCAGGGAAAGATGAAGGGGTAGGAAGGGTAAAGGGGCAGGGAAAGATAAAAAGTCAATGAAGAATGATGGGTCAGGGAGATGTGAAGAATCACAGAAGGATGAAGGGAAAAGAAGGATGAATGGTCTGGGAAATAGTGGGAGGAGGGAATAAGAGGGGCACTGACCTGAGTGAGGTTCTGTACGTTGATGAGGATGATGAGCTTCTGGAGGTACTCCATCTGTCGCTCAAAGCGTCCCACAAACATCAGCAGTGGACTCTCCTTGCGCGCATAGTCTGAAACACAACCTCAGCTCAACATGCTGCAGTAGTTGTCATCAACCAAAGTACTTATTTTCAACTGAGAGTAATCATCCTAAACCCAGGGTACTCATCCACAACCCAGGGTACTCATCTTTAACCTAAAGTACTCGTCCACAACCTAGAGCATTCGCCCACAACTCTAAGTCAATCCAGAGTACTCATCCTCAACCCTGAGTACTCATCCTCAACCCTGAGTACTCATCCTCAACCCTGAGTACTCATCCTCAACCCTGAGTACTCATCCTCAAACCCTGAGTACTCATCCTCAACCCTGAGTACTCGTCCTCAACCCTGAGTACTCTTCTTCAACCATGAGTAATCATCCTCAACCCAGAGTACTGAGTACTCGTCCTCAACCCTGAGTACTCATCATCAACCCAGAGTACTCTTCTTCAACCCTGAGTACTCATCCTCAACCCAGAGTACTCTTCCTCAACCCTGAGTACTCATCCTCAACCCTGAGTACTCTTCTTCAACCCTGAGTACTCATCCTCAACCCTGAGTACTCTTCCTCAACCCTGAGTACTCATCCTCAACCCTGAGTACTCTTCCTCAACCCTGAGTACTCATCCTCAACCCTGAGTACTCTTCCTCAACCCTGAGTACTCATCCTCAACCCTGAGTACTCTTCCTCAACCCTGAGTACTCATCCTCAACCCTGAGTACTCATCCTCAACCCTGAGTACTCGTCCTCAACCCTGAGTACTCATCCTCAACCCTGAGTACTCATCCTCAACCCAGAGTACTCATCCTCAACCCTGAGTACTCATCCTCAACCCTGAGTACTCATCCTCAACCCAGAGTACTCATCCTCAACCCTGAGTACTCATCCTCAACCCTAGAGTACTCATCCTCAACCCTGAGTACTCATCCTCAACCCTGAGTACACTCATCCTCAACCCAGAGTACGAGTACTCATCCTCAACCCAGAGTACTCATCCTCAACCCAGAGTACTGAGTACTCATCCTCAACCCAGAGTACTCATCCTCAACCCTAGAGTACTCATCCTCAACCCAGAGTACTCGTCCTCAACCCAGAGTACTCTTCTTCAACCCTGAGTACTCATCCTCAACCCTGAGTACTCATCCTCAACCCAGAGTACTCATCCTCAACCCAGAGTACTCATCCTCAACCCAGAGTACTCACACTCAAACCAGAGTACTCATCTTCAACCCTGAGTACTCTTCTTCAACCTTGAGTACTCTTCTTCAACCCTGAGTATTCATCCTCAAACCAGAGTACCCTTCTTCAACCCTGAGTACTCTTCTTCAACCCTGAGTACTCTTCTTCAACCCTGAGTACTCATCATCAACCCTGAGTACTCGTCCTCAACCCAGAGTACCCATCCTCAGCCCTGAGTACTCATCCCCAACCACGATTAGTCGTCCTCAACCCTGAGTACTCATCGTCAACCCAGAGTACTCACATTCAAACCAGAGTACCTGCACTCAAACCAGAGTACTCATCCTCAACCCTGAGTACTCTTCTTCCACCCCGAGTACTCATCCTCAAACCTGAGTACTCGTCCTCAACCCAGAGTACCCGTCCTCAGCCGTGAGTACTCTCCTTCAACCCTGAGTACTCGTCCTCAACCCAGAGTACCCATCCTCAGCCCTGAGTACTCATCCTCAACCCGGAGTACTCATCCTCAACCCTGAGTACTCTCCTTCAACCCTGAGTACTCATCCTCAACCCTGAGTACTGAGTACTCATCCTCAACCCTGAGTACTCATCCTCAAACCAGAGTACTCATCCTCAACCCTGAGTACTCTCCTTCAACCCTGAGTACTCATCCTCAACCCTGAGTACTGAGTACTCATCCTCAAACCAGAGTACTCATCCTCAACCCTGAGTACTCTCCTTCAACCCTGAGTACTCATTCTCAACCCTGAGTACTGAGTACTCATCCTCAAACCAGAGTACTCATCCTCAACCCTGAGTACTCATTCTCAACCCTGAGTACTGAGTACTCATCCTCAACCCTGAGTACTGAGTACTCATCCTCAACCCTGAGTACTCATCCTCAACCCTGAGTACTCATTCTCAACCCTGAGTACTCATCCTCAGCCCTGAGTACTCGCACTCAAACCAGAGTATACTTTGTCAACTCTGAGTACCTGTCCTCAGTCCCAAGTACTTGTCTTCCACATTGAATCTTAACCTCTGTCCAGAGTGCACCTCCTGTGCTTGGATACATTTGAATGTGTTCTTCCATATTCACACTCTTAATGCAAAAGTCAGAACACATTGTTTTCAGCCTGAATGTTGTGACTAATACAGAATTAACAACAAAGAATTAAGAGTAGACTTGACTGAGAAGAGCAACACCCCCTTACCATACGAGTCTTCCTGTACACTGGTGAAGTGTTCAAGGGACAATATGAGGCTGCGGATGAACATGTTGGAGTCTACAAGGTTGCGGTCCACAGTCGTCAGAAACTTGTCCAGCTGAAACAAGCAACATTCTACAATCAACAACAAAATAATGGAATTGTCTCTCAGCAAAATAATCCAGACTAGCTAGAAAGGAAATTATAAATGTTGTTAGTATTTATAGGCAAACATTTCTATAATCAACAATTTGACATACACTACTACATTGTAAACTAACGGAATTATCTCGCAGCAAAATCATTCACAGCTGTCAAAACTGGAGTTTCAGTTACATGAAATTGAGTTTTGATATTTTTTATTGGACAAACATTCGATATTTAATCAGATTATCTAGGTAACAGAGCTTGTTTATTCATGAAAGCAATTTGTTAAGAATAAATAACGTGCACATTTCAGAAGCATATTTAATTCATAAGGTAGGTATGTGAATGCGATGAACTGTCATATATAATAGGTATAAAATGTTGAATTTGTTTTTGAACAGATCTTCAGTGACAGCTACTGACCAGCGAGTGTGTAGGTTATTCTACCAATTCTCCCTGTATGATGTTTTCCTGCATAATCCAGTCTTTCTATAGATCTGCAGGCCCATCTTTCATGTCTGTTCATTTGTTATCATATGTCCCACTTATTTAGTCAATATCTCATAACATCAATAAATGATTACACTGAAAAAGAAATAAATGTAATGTCCTAAACAGTGCCTTTTACAAATTACTTTGAACCATGCATTTTTGCCATAATAATTATCTATTCTTCTATAGCCAACAAGGTGACCTACCCGTTCTGTAGAACTAAGCACTTTGTCAAAGACCTTGAATGCCTCCACGTTGAACTTGACTAGTTCTCCGATCAAGTCAAAGCTGCTCTGTAGGATTTCTTTAGGTCGGATGTCGTGCTCCACAATGTTGCTGGCTATATGCTGTCAAATATCACACACACAAAATAATGTTTTTATTTACTCTGAGTAGAACAAAACATACTTTAAGAAGACTTCACATTAGGTCCAGGCACTTGAAGGAGCTCATTGGATCAGAGTTTTCTTCAGAAAAGTTATGTGCCTAGACTGCTAATCAGTAAAATATAAAGGAAAGCAAAGCTGCAAAAAGTTAAGATTTGTCTTAGGTAAAAATGGAAAGATCTTATATAGCATAATAATGATAATATCCAGTCCTCTGGATTGCTCAAAGCCTTTTCACTTTACTCCATAGTAGACCTGTTCAACTGAGCAGTATCTCGACTTCTCTGAGAAGCATCTAGCCATGCTGTAATAAATGCATGAAGACTATTCATACCAACATTTCCACCACTGTCTATAGCCGTATTCTAATTTAAACAGCTGAGTGAACTGGACTTGCACAAGGTTTGACATGACAACCCGGGTTCTCACGGTTGAGGATCCAACACCCCTTCACCGAGACATTGCGCCACATTTTTTGTATGACTTGACATTAACCAACCTCAACAGCACTCGCCCCAACACAGTGGGTATTTTAAACACACAGTGGCTCCACCTACCTGCAGTAGTCCTCGTCGCAGGAGGAAGATCTGGTCGCAGTAGGACGTGCTGCCGCGGAGGTAGCTCTCCACGGCTCGGGCCAACCAGAAGCGGAACGTAGATGCTGTAGGCTCCTTCTTCATGACGTCTACTATCTTGGTGAGCAGACCTCGCGACCCCTTGCACATTAACTGCCTGTAATGTCACCACAACAGTAAACTTAACTAGACTTGCATGTTTTAACTCAGACATTCCACAGCTCATTCACAAGTTCATAGATTGTTTTTTAAACGGCGATAATTCAAGAAATTTCGACTAAAATGCAATTAAACAATTACCAATCACATATACAACAAATCGATTAAGTGTTAATATGATATATAGAATGCAACTATCATAGAATGCAACTATCATGCAATTATATCGAATGCTGTACAGGATAATTAGACTGCGACTTTTAAATTGATATAATAATAAAACTGGATAATTACATAAAATACTTTAATAAATTATTAAGAGGCCCTTACTTGTTGATACTATCCAATGTGTCAATCTTGAGTGGGCCGGCTTTGGCTGCAATGAACAATTTCATATTTTGTAACAACCTGAATAGCCTGTGTGTGATGACTGCCCAATACCTACTCCCCCTGACGACTGCCCAATATCTACACCCCTGATGGCTCAGACAAAGTCAATGCATAAAGCCCTTCTTTACAATCTGGTCAATAATCTAGATCATACGGGACTTCCAAGCATTTTATGCAACACTTCACAGCATACTCTGAGAAGCTCATGCAATAAAAACTTACTCGAAATAGTTCACATGCTGAAAGGTCTACGTAAACTTGTGTTTGTTGGAACAACAATCTATATCTAAAAACACAACTAAAGACATATTCAATGACGAAATCTGATGAACGATGAGACACGTACTGTTTATCCTCTTGATCTCGTTGAGTTCACTCTTCGATAACAGCAGGTGCTTGTAGCTGTAGACACAATTACACCATCAAAGTCAGCCAATTAACACATCAAAATGTTGCAAGAGAAAAGAAATGTCCCCTTTTTCAAGCCTTCTTGTACTTTTCCAACCAATTCTTCCACTTTCTATTTCCCCCGGTTTGTTAATAAACTGTTTTCAACCATTTTCCTTTTAATCAGCTGGGCTTAATTAAAGGCTCACACAAGCTCGGACAATTTTTAGAATAGCTGCATCCCACGGCGAACACTATGACATATTTCACGATGCACCAATCATCTCATTAGTAATCTAAGCTGCAGTTATGGCTATACAGCTCACTGTCATGTGAACAACACGGCTTCTACTCACTCGGAGTGGTCACAGAAGCTGTGGATGAGACGAAGGAACTGGATCTTCAGAGCCACTTCCTGTAAACACACAACAAGTGAGCATTTCATAACTCTACAACAAACACTTGCCCAGTCTCTAGTCGTAGTGGCTGGAGACCAGGCGATACGTCATACAAGTTCAGTGCCAATGAAAGTGTAGTACACTTCACATCTTCACTTCACATCTATACTTCACAATGTAGGATGATCTGAACCATTGCTAAATGCATGCTGTTTCACTTTGCAAACTTATAACACCATCAAACCCGCACCAATGTTTACTTACAGGACTGCATTCGCAGCTGGCGTTGTGACCCCGCAATCGATGTTGACTGTTGTTTCTGTGGCTGCAACAGTCGCAGAATGACTTCACAAACAACAACAATTGCAGCCAGTATAACCTAATCTTTCGTTGCAGGTAATTGGCATAGCAGACGTTTTATTATAATTGTCATTAACAACATTAGATTTAACTAGATTTACCATGACCTTACATAAATCCCAGATGACAAGCGAACCAGCTAGTTTATTGCGAAGCCAACATTTATCTATGTGCAACCTGCCTACCTGATGTATCTATCGATTTTGTTTTTAAACACTACTCATCTGCTGAGCATCTACTCATTCACAATAAGGTGACCATCCGTTTCACTTCATTTGTAAATTGCAGCCCAGTGTAAGAATGCTTGTGTAACACTTGTATTTACATTATTTCTTCACTGCCTCTATTCACACCTTCCTGTTCTAGATGTACAGTATATTTTCATTCCAGTTACGAAGCATACGGTGGAATGATACTCACGACTGACACTTCCATATGAACTGATCAAAGAGCTCGCTCAGCCCAGACACCATGTGTAGATCAGCCAACCGCCTCTGAACCTGAGGAACAACACGTCACATTTATAGCAGACCACTTTTGAGTATTCTATAGGCTACTGTATTGAGATCACCCCTTTGCAAATAGCCACCAAAGGTCACGTTTCCTTTGCAATGAAGGGATTCTTTGAAAGTTTATATACATTCGAGATGATGCCACCTCTAAAACATGACAGCACCATAGAACAGGAGATGTTCTGGTTTCATCAAAACATGAACATTTCCCATAAGTACTTTCTCTGCTAATTAAATCCTGCATACAGTAGGCCTATCGCATGTTTATCATGTAATTCAGGCGGAGCCCAAACTAGAAACTCTGCATATGCGAAGTAATTTTTTTCAATATACTGTCACGATCAGTAGTGATTAGTAAATCATATAATAATTATATTCATAGGATTAATTACAATATTCATAAATCATACAATTCTCAAAGAATCCTGTTAACTGTTTCATCATTTAATTAACCCCTTCATGGTAGCTACCTAATGCATCCATCAACCGTGGAAACCGTTGTTTTGGCAACATGATTTTCCATAGTGCTTGTCTTTCTTGCAAGTACACCATCGGACTAGCTGTGGCCATGCTAGACTTCAGCAATTTTGCATCAGAAGGGTTTGTGGGTGGTAACCAGTGTAGCCATACATACACTGTAGTATATTTGCGTGACATTGTGTGTCAAGGCTAACCAGATGTAAAGCAACCAACCACCTCACTTATAATCCGTGTTATATTGGTCTTTGCAGAAGGACTGACATTCAAGACGGAGACTTTGACATATCAATGTACAGAATACGTGCCACAAACATAGGGCTGGAAGCAGCTACCCGAAATAGAATAATGTTTAATCACCAGACGGTGGGTGTGTATACAATATATGTTAAGGTCTTTGGCAGGGTTGATAAGACTAAATAAAATGTTTTGAAGAATGTTTAGCATTACGATAAACCTACCTTTTTTCGATGTTTTCCAACAAGAAACAGCCCCAGGACGTACACAACCTGAACTCTCAGAATGAGGTCTGTGCTGATCTTCAGACCCGACTGTTGTATCATCGGTCCACCAGGGGCCGCCGGTGCAGAAATCCCTACAGGGTAAAACATTCCAGTGATATTTCATGAAAACGATAATCAAAAATGAAAAATTATTAGCAAACATCCATGCGTAGCTCAATCAGAGTTAGATATATGTGAGAATTACCTCCAATGAACTCATCGAGGTCATCGATCGTGGGTGACTCAAAGTCATCGTCGGCCATCGAGTTCTCGATCCATTCCATCCAACAGGCCAGTTCACTGTCCATGCCTCGGAACCTTGGCGTGTCTGCAACAAAATCTCACACTTCATCGCAATCCAACAACAATCTACCTCATCAGACATGACACATGACCTCACACTTCTTTACAGTCCAACAGCTATCTACCTCATCAGACATGGCACATGACCTCACACTTCTTTACAGTCCAACAGCTATCTACCTCATCAGACATGGCACATGACCTCACACTTCTTTACAGTCCAACAGCTATCTACCTCATCAGTCATCGCACACAACCCCCTGGAATCCAACACCTGACTACCTCACCAGACACTGCATGTGACCTCACACTCCAATGTAATCCAACACCTGTCTACCTCACCAGACACTGCATGTGACCTCACACTCCAATGTAATCCAACACCTGACTACCTCACCAGACACTGCATGTGACCTCACACTCCAATGTAATCCAACACCTGACTACCTCACCAAACACTGCATGTGACCTCACACTCCAATGTAATCCAACACCTGACTACCTCACCAGACACTGCATGTGACCTCACACTCCAATGTAATCCAACACCTGACTACCTCACCAAACACTGCATGTGACCTCACACTCCAATGTAATCCTACACCTGTCTACCTCACCATACACTGCATGTGACCTCACACTCCAATGTAATCCAACACCTGTCTACCTCACCAGACTCTGCATGTGACCTCACACTCCAATGTAATCCAACACCTGACTACCTCACCAAACACTGCATGTGACCTCACACTCCAATGTAATCCAACACCTGACTACCTCACCAAACACTGTATGTGACCTCACACTTCAATGTAATCCAACACCTGACTACCTCACCAAACACTGCATGTGACCTCACACTCCAATGTAATCCAACACCTGTGTACCTCCCCAAAGACACTGCATGTGACCTCACACTCCAATGTAATCCAACACCTGACTACCTCCCCAAAGACACTGCATGTGACCTCACACTCCAATGTAATCCAACACCTGATTACCTCACCAAACATTGCATGTGACCTCACACTCCAATGTAATCCAACACCTGTACCTCACCAAACACTGCATGTGACCTCACACTCCAATGTAATCCAACACCTGACTACCTCACCAAACACTGCATGTGACTCACACTCCAATATAATCCAACACCTGACTACCTCACCAAACACTGCATGTGACCTCACACTCCAATGTAATCCAACACCTGACTACCTCACCAGACACTGCATGTGACCTCACACTCCAATGTAATCCAACACCTGACTACCTCACCAAACACTGCATGTGACCTCACACTCCAATGTAATCCAACACCTGACTACCTCACCAAACACTGCATGTGACCTCACACTCCACTGAACTCCAACACCTGACTACCTCACCAAAGACTACACACAACCTCACAGTCTACTGAAATCTTAATCGTGTTTTTATCAAATGTAGTAAAAGAATACAATACTCGAGGTCCAATTCTTATCAAGTGGTTCTTGACAATACTACGTCAGATGGTTGAAGTTTTATGGACAGTTTCTATCAAAGGACCAAGTGTTGTACGCTGTCTTTAGCTCTAGGCATACAATATATGTAAAGTGCTAAAAATAACTTACAGTTCCTAGCACAGGCGATGTTGACTAGCCTCGACAGCATGTCTGGAATGTTGAGTAGGAGTTCTGAAAGAACACACGATCTATTATCAACAACTGGAAGACGATGCTGCTATTTCACACTGTCTGAAAAACCAATATTTCATGCAGCCATTTTAAAACACACACCATTTATTTTCACAACATTCTGCTCATGTTCACCATGCAAAATACCAGATATCTAGTTATTATAATTGTGTAATCATGATAATCATGATGCATGCCTGTACATGAGATGACATTATCTTGTCTTCATTTCATAGCTGAATGTGTTATGGTTTTATTCTCCCTTTTCTCAGATGTCCAATGCTCTCAATACTTGTTCATGATTTCTCCTTTCATGATCTCTTGCAGATTTGCTTATATTTAGCATTTAGTTAGTTTGCAGTGAACTGGGAGTGAACTGAGAGTGAACTGAGAGTGAACTGAGAGTGAACTGAGAGTGAACTGAGAGTGAACTGAGAGTGAACTGAGAGTATACTTGCCTTGGTTGATGTCTCTGACGTTGATGAAGCCTGTACTTCGTTTCTGTTTGTTCTGTGCGTATACTGCAACACCAAGGGTCAAAGGTCAGTTGACAAGGTAGCAGGTAAACTAATTCATAAACATTTACAGTCAAACTTACTTTCGCCTCAATAACATAGCTTCCTTGCAACTGTATACACGGCGAAATGTAAAGTAAAAAAGTCCTTATATTTTACAATAGAAATCTGAACACATTTCTCCATATCTATTATAATCTACACAATATATGACTCCCACCAGTTAAACTTATGCAAACAAACTGTTAAAAAGTTGTTTAGAGTGAACAGTTACCAATACAGACTGCTGGAAATCCAAATTGTGAAACGATGTAACAGCCCAAAACCATGAATGTCACTTGCATTGAGTAAATTACTCTGTGTTTGTCACAAGGCCAGCAGATGTCACACATCAATACGAGAATATAAAATGTGATTTTTCAGTGACACAGTTTTGGGAATGACAAGTGTCCGGTTACACACACACACGCACGCACACACATTAACTGCAATTTCTTAATACTAGAAGATATAATAAGAAACTTACAAGAAGATTTATTCTCGTAGATGTCAAGGTCTGATATTGTGACGGCAAGGATTCGACAGAAGTTGGCTAACTTGCGATCATCCAACGATATGATGAGACTGCGTAGGTTCCCTACAATACATTCACACATATATATTAAATTAAATATGGGTAAACGTAATGAATGAAAATATATTAAAAATTTCACACAGATAACGGCCTAACCAGGGCTGTTGAGAGGTATAGTGAAGCCTGACCAGGACAGTCGGGACTCGGGAGGTATACAGCTGTTGTGAGGTAGAGTGAGGACACTCACGGATAGAAGCGAGGTTGAGGACCTCCCTGCGTGCCTGGAGCAGGTCCTCCAGGAACTGGCACGCTGTGATACACGTCTTGCCGTGACCAAGCAGCGTGAACACGTAACTCAACATGTCATCACGCTCTGTCAGCCGCCGAGACAACTCCTCACCCATGCTCTACAATCAAAATGATGTCATTAAATTTGTTGTTTCTTTCATCTTTTGCCTACTTTAAATAACACATAAAATTCAGCTATTTACCCTCACATGTCATCATTACGTTATGAATAATTCTACGTATGCCGACCTCTGCTAATTTTTATATTGAATCCATGACTCATAGGCCAGTTCTACCAACATAGATCTTACTTCCTCCAAAATGAATTATGGGAAAATTTGACACAGGTAATTTCAATCATGGTCTGTAAGAATTTAACATGCAGCACTGTGAAAGAAAATGTAGCATGTACACAACTGATTGAAAATGTTACATAATACAATTGTAAACATGGCTGACAAACAAGTATATTTAAAATTTAACTGATTTTCATTTTGTGGTATGAAGTAAATTTTATAATGTATGTTTTCTATAATAGTACTGTGTGAAGGTGGGCATTGGTTTTAACTTTTTATTGTAAAATTCAAAAATTAGAGAAAATAGATATGACAATACCATGGAAACAAATCGACAGAGGATGTCCAGAATGAGGCTCTTCACCCGAAGCTGAAGCTCCGTGTCTGCAAACGAACAGTGTCAAATGTCTGTAATGTTACATGTCAATACCTATTATATCAGCGGGACAGTCCGCCCAACAAAAGTGAACTGGATCTTTTTATAACAACACAAGGCTAACAAAACTTTCACAAGTTACCCAATGTAATGAACACTCTTATTTACAAAACTCTTCAAACACCACAGAATTGAATATCATCGATCCCAATTCACGATGAGCTATACCAGTCCAGGAAATAATTTTGTCTAAATCAGTATAGGATAAACACTCATACCGAATGACAATGATATATATATATATATATATATATATTTCAGACATTTTACATTCAGACCAGAACTGACTTGTCTGCAGGAAGTATTAAAAGAACTAACACTTTTGAAATCATGAAGGAATATAAATCGACCAAGAAGATAGTTGTTACCTTGACTGTGTTTACACTGCGCAGGCAGCAGTGAGTTGAACATCAGCAGCCGCACCAGAACCTTAGAGAAACAACAAAGATTATACACAGATTATACTGCCAGTTTTCCTTACAGACAACACAAGACTGTGTGTATTTAGACATACCATAAACCTCCATCATGTCTTTAAACAAGCCATTCTGAATATATATATATATATATAACTAGTAACATATATATAGATTGACTTACGCCAGATCATGGGTTTATTCATTTGTATTAAATACAAACTGCCTCTACAACCAAAAAGTAACATTTCACCGATGACAATGTTTTCATGCTGACGATTTCCAAACAAAAACAACAAACAAAATTTACAAGCTCGATTGTAATAACATTAAACAACATAAACTCTGCCTCGATCAGAATTGAACTAGCAGTAGTCTAGCACTGCATTTTTTTAAGTTTCACAGATGCACTACAACACATTCACAAATGTTTTCACTTTAAAAAAAGTAAACATGAGTTATCACCTCCACTCCGCCATAGTCCATGAACATCTTGGCATACTTCGCCTGTTCATCCACATCATCTCTTCGTTCGTCATGGTTACGTCTCGCCTCAAAATTTGTGATCCTTGAATAAACATCCTGTGACGATAAGAAAAGATTAATACAAATATGTCAAACACAGCATATCTTCACCTTCTAAAATTTATAAGATTCAATATTATGTTTTAGTAATACAACATTACAAATGATGAACAGCAAGATATTAACATAGCTCGATAATTTTCAAATTAGTGCATTTCATGTAAATGACGTATGGTGTTCGAAAAAGGATTAATAAAATGTTGACTAATATCATGGGCATAATTAATAGATGGATCAGGTGTCAACAAATATATTCCATACCTTTAAAAGTTCCATACACCTGAATGTGTCAAATCCTAAGTCGACACTGTAATCATCCAGTTGTTGTATTGTCTCGGGAATATTGTGCAAGTCTAAATTCTTGTTCATCTGATCAATGACAGTCGTACTCAACTGAAACAAATGTTATATGAGAATCAAAATTTACAACAATTATTATCAAGAGAAAAGAAATTAGTTTAGAAATCTACTTGGGAATTTAAATACACACACCTATAAATTGTTTTCATAAAAGTATAGTGTTTATGCACAGCAACTAGATGCTGTATTTAGATTATTTTGTATGTGTTATGAATTCACCTTGTATATATATAATATAGATATGTTGTTGTTGTTTGTTAATAAATTGATTATATATGTGTGTGTACAATATACATACATTATATATACATATATAACTATGGCATGAAGAGCCAAGCAGATTCGGTGATAAAATTGTCCTGAAGTGCCATAAACCAAGCTACCATAATGGACTTTTACGATTGTCTTCTTCTTTTAGCCTTAGTTTAGGAAATGTTGTAACTGATTAAGCACCTGTGAATGAAAGTCTCTCCATTTTAGCATAAACGGATTTTAGTCGGAATGCCCCTCTGCCGGAATGCCCCAAGCCTAGTCACCAATCACAAAGTCGCAATGTTCCAACCGTGAAATCGCAGTGCTCCAACAGTATAGTCGCAATGCACCACTTTTGGTCGGAATGCCCAAGTGATCTATGTAATCTCCGTATAATAGTAATTTATATATATATATATAATAAATATATATATATTGATAGCCGCATGAAACAAGTACTACTGGAACACATATTTTTTCATAAAACCCAACTATCACTAAAGTGGGGCATTCCATCCAAAAGTGGAGCATTGTGACCATGGTGCCACCATGGTCACAATGATGGTGGGAAGCGGTGTTCATGCGGTAGAGCGCCGACTGTCAATCGAGGGGACGGTGGTTCAATCCCACCTACCGCCGTTTCGAAACTTAGGCAATTTATTTACCCACCCAACATCTTTCGGAAGAGACACTAAAAGCCGGTGGTCCCTTCTTCTGGTGTCTATGCCAGGGGAAGTAAAAGATCCCATACAGGGGGTAACTATGTAACCTGTAGTGGATTCACAAATTCTAGAGAAGAACAACTCCTGCGTTAGCCCAAGTTTGGAGGTAATCACCTGAGACGGTATTCCAAAATGTGGGTGCATTGTGACTTTGCGATTGGGGCATTGAGACTAGGCAGTAGGCGCATTGCGACTGGGGCATTCCGACCATATCCCGCATAAACTTGATAAAGCGCTTTAGTTTTAGCATAGTAGCTATGACTTTCAACATGCAACAAACTAACAAATGTTATACCAGACCTGTATTACTAATCATAGTAGTAAGAACGCTAGTAACTATATTGTAACATCTCTATGCCATGTTTATAATGACACTACAGTCTTGGTATCAGTACTGCAAAGAAGACACGACACAAACTACACCGCGGCGCAACCGACACCGACACAAGCCGAAGGCCCCAACGAAGTCGGCGAAATTGTCATTGTAGTTTACATTAAAAGTTCGACGAGTTGTCACCCGTTCATTGGACCCTGGTTGTAAAATGACAGCTTTTCTAGAGTTTCAAGCCTTGACAAGTTATCCGTCCCCCCAAAAACAGGACCCAGGTCCAGGACTCAAATACGGAAGTTGACGCGGGCGAATCTTTTACGACTGTACTACCTGGCTGAGACGAGTGCACCCCACTGCTGTGTATTGCACCTGAACACACAGCTGAAAGGTGGGTACATGTCTGAATTTTCGCTTTCTACAGATAGACGCCATCATTGTGCGGCGCGCGTCGTCCTCATGGACAAGGTGCAACCGCTCTTGTCAGGCTTCGAATGAACGACAACGGAATACACAATCACAGCTGAAATGGCGGAAATATCATCTGCGTGCCTCCGACCTGCGCACTTCCTCGTCGCCGCTTAGTGCAATGAAAATAAGTCCACATTCAAGCGCGCGAGCGAGCGAGAGAGGCCGCAAGGAGCTTGCACCAATCAGATTGCATTTGCATTTTCACGGGACCTAGCTTTGTATACCGTTTTAGTTTGTCGCTATACTATAGCTATATTCGCCTATAATGGCTCAAACACTCAATAACATGCGCACACACCCCCGTCGTATATAATAGCCACTATTGGCTTCTTTACGACGTATCCCATTCAGATTCACAATGTTGACTATTGTTGATAGCTTAGAGATACCATCCCACACCGGCATGTCTTAAGACATGTCTTGTTCAGTTAGCTGAACAAAGGCGCATTGGCTGACATCGAAACGAAAATATTTGTTAGCCGAGACGTAGCTTCAGCGCCACTTCCCCGTGCCAGTTTGACTTTTATCATGTAGAACATTAGGAGTGAGTGTCTGCTGTTGGATTTTTATACATTTTGGGTGCAAAGAGCCGTTCATAGACCCATATTTGTTATTTAGTTAGGATGTTTTATTATGTATAGGATCTAATTAACTTACTTTAATTAATAGCAAGTCCTAGTAGCTAAAAAAGAAATTGCTTATGTTTTCTGTTCTGAAGTTGGCTGCATAAACAACATGAATACACTCCACTGGGTTTTCAAACTGTTGCATTTTTATTGTTGTTTTGCAGAATGGCATGCGAATGCTACAACCAGATTCAAACAAAAACAGAACACCAGGAAATAAGCAAACACATCACAATTAGATCCGACATCAACAAGGAACAAGGGTCAAACCGCCATGCTGTATGTAAATTTAATGGTGGACTCTTTTAATTATTTTATACACATACACATATACATGATTTTTTTAATCACACACTGTACACATGAACACACTTGTTTTTAATTTATATACATAGTTGTGTGCTTACAGAACACCTGTTCCTTTTTCATCTACACACACCCAAATCACCTTTTTATTTTGTTAAGCTGAAAATCATCTAAAAATGGCATAAACAGGTGAATGTCAGCCTTGATTATAGAAACCCACAAATGTCAGTAATGCTAACAATGTTAATTTCTCTTTCATAACCCATAACAACATATGGTCTTCAATGTAGTGTTTCACAATGAATTAGCCCAGCATGCTTTCAATAGATGCACATAAACAACATTACAAAACCACAACACCTGTTGTTACCACAATATTTACCAGCAATGGTCTGTCAAAAAATAAGTTTCTATATTATTAGTACACATCATACGGATGAAATACATGCTGTGTTTGATGTAACATTTTTCTCACATCTATGCAAGTATATTGAACAAGTACGACCAGATTTCCATTTTATATGAGGTATCAATATGTGTCCCATTAAAACCTAGGTTTCCTATCACTTGGTACAGCAGGTTTTTCGTGGATTCATTTAAGAAAAATCATGTTAAGGAACAATTTGGTGGATAAAAAAATCAAATTGAGTACTTTAGCCTCGTCAACTTTGCTTATTTTGCAAATGTTTTAGAATGTTTGTAGACAAATATTTTACATCATGCAGTCATGTTGTGTCAGTGTTTAAACAAACTAAAGAATTGTTTTCGAAATTACTACTTCAGACTTGCAATTTGTCATCCAGGTTGGCATCTCTCAAACCAGTGCTGGGCAAACAAAACTGCAACATTTTTCAACCAATTATTTAATTACACAATTCCATATAGCTTTTGTATTGTTGTCAACATGTGGGTTCCCAACTGTTGAGTGGGACCACCAAGTTTACACCACCTGCCTTTCTATGCAGATTTCAAATATAATATGACCACTAGCATTCATGGCCAGTCAACATATTCCAACATTACAATATTTACACAACATAATTATGTTTACATAAACTATTACAGTAATACTTGTACACAAGGCAACATCATCCAGAAATCTGACAAATATGCCACAGCAACGAACCACAAAACTTTTTTATTATGAATAAACAACAAAAACAAGTGGAATACCATCCGTATAATGACACACATTTCCATGAACAACCCAAATGCCATGCTGTCGATTCTCTGCAGAATGTCCTCTAATTTTACTTATTATACTTTGCGCAGAATATGAATATAAACAATATTTTGTTTCTTAAGCTCCCTCGCATTTCTCCAAGCCATGTTCATTACGTTCAAAAAGTGTCCTGAAGCGTCAGGAACAATCTGGTAAATAAATAAAATATATCATTATTGTGACAACATAAAGTGACGCCAATTACAATGCCCCCCCCCCGTCTTCTCCTCACTTCCCTTCTCCCCAACCCCCTTGATATAGATATATTGTACTTCTACAAGTCCTTCATGTTTAATGTGTTACTGAGCATCTGAAACATTATTCTGGTGATGCATTAACAAAAAATATATTTAATTATTGTGTCATTGTAAGTGCGAACAATTTCAGTTTAAGAATCCCATAATAAAATCAATTGAGTATTCGATTAGTCCGTGCATTTTCAAAATGTTCTATCATCTCAAAAGGAGAAAACAAGTATAATGCAGCAGTGCAACCACTCAACTCAATAATGTCAGAGTTTGGAGAATTTTCTAACGACCGATAAACAATATTCATGTGGAACAAATTTTTATACATGATATATTAAAAATCCACCACATTTAGAATGATTAAGAGTAAGTGGTTATATACCTTTTATGTTAAGCCGTTTTTTTAATTCTATGTTTACATGGTTTAGTCATGTTATGCTGGTTTCACTTTTTACATGCATTTGCCATTTTTCACTAGATGTTTAACTGTTGTCTGCGATTGAATGGAAAATGAATTGTTTCTTATAACTTGTATATGTAAATATTGCTTTTGTTTGCGTATTTTAGAGATACATAGCAGAACAAGACAGAAATATGTTTAGCTGTTGTTGGTGTTCCTTACTTACCTTCCGTTTCCTTCAAAAGTACACAGGACACAATTACTCCACACTGACAACACCACAACACCTATAACAGCGTATGCCAGCCAGTGGTTAAAAGAACACTTTGTATTTCAATTGGTAACGCTCCCATACTGACCAGAGGCGTGGTACAGTGCTAACATGACATTGAAACTAGGTCACTGTGGACGTTTGCCTTACAACAATGCCCCCCATCCCTGCATCTAAACAGCACCAACGGTAACATCTAACATTCTAACAGATGCCAACAAAATTTCCATTCCAACGCAGTGTAAATCTAACCGAATGCAATTTTGCGGTACCAGTAGTTTGTTTCCAACCAAGTCCATGAACATTCCATTTTCAAAGGCCAGCAAGGTCGGATCAGGCGCTATGACACACTGTGTGATATCTACAGCCAATCACAAAGCTGTAAAGGTAGAGCTGCGATGCCGCTCAGTTATGTCGCATGCGCCGCTGCGCTGCTAAATAAGCACGTTCTCGGATTGAATTTGCAATATCCTGTTGTCCATCTGAGGCTTCGCTTCCTGGTACATGTGCACTAGTGAATCTAATCGCAGAATCCACATTGAGGGAGGGGTACAGGTTTTCTTGGTGATCTAGACTGGCGTATGACGTGCTGTTGTCATCAACGCAGCCTTGCGACAGTTGCCTTGATGCAAACCTCCTGCAAAACCCAAGCAAATGTTGATGTAGATGAGGAACAGTTTCGTGAATTTTAAAGAGAACAAAACTAGTCACAAACTTGTAAATTTAACAAATATTGATAAATGATCATTTGTCTACACTTATCTAAGAATTATGATTCCATTCTGTCTCCAGCTATGTCATAACAACAGCGTAAATTGAAAAATTAAGTAATATAGTTGTAACAACTGTAACACTTTGTTTCAGCGTCTCATGTAGCACTGCTCATAAAGGAATGTTATGACTTTTATGCTTCCAAGATTCATTATAACAATGTGCTTCAGCTGCTTATTTTGTGTTCCACACACTCAATGACATGACACCCATTGATCCTGCCTTAAACCATAACCAATAAGACTGAACACCATCCCTCTGTTACACATATTTATGACCTTAGTTACCATAGTAATTACACACTTTGGTGTACATTATTTCACGACAATTTGACTGTCACGACTTGACTTGAAATATAGCACGACAATGATGTTGTTCTCCTGGCATTCCAGAGGTCAGGGTTAAGGTTACCATGACAATGATAGTCGGTATTTCAAAATATTTTGGACATTCTGGATAAAGTAAAATAATAATTTCATGGAATATTGAGCTCAAACTTTAGACTGTTCAAGCAGATGCTTGTGAAATATTTGGCAGAAATGTCACATGACTCTGAGAACAAAATATGTCAGGCATTTGTTGATTTGAGAAGGGATTACCATGGAGTTATTAGCCAAAGTGTGGAGAATCAAAGTAGGGGGTAAGTGCATCAAGAGAGCTGAGAATGGCGATAAGATTACCTGCGTGCCTGTTCCAACATGTGTTCTTTGCGTCTACCCAGCATGGTTTCACGCTCTGCTGCACTCTTCGAGAACCGGTGTCCATACATGGCGGATGGCTCCTCTTTGCTGTCACCAAACAACAATAGGTTTCAGAATACAGCCACTTCTACAGATTGCAATTCCGAGAAATCTGAGACTACTTCGCTAATATTCTTATTAGTCCAACAAAAATTATATTGCTCTTTAAAAAAAATGTTGCCTTGTAAACGTAATTTTGTAAACAGAAACTGGTGAAACACTGGACACTTTCACCTGTGTTGCAGAAATAATCTTGATAATATGGCAATGGCAGCTTTTCACATTTTGAAAAAGCTCCTTAAATATAATGATGGGTTCTGTTTTGTGAGAGATTTTCCTGATGACCCTGTTATCACAGTTTCAAGAAGTGAAAAGTAGTACATCTTTATATTATAAATTACTCATGTCTGATATAATTGAAATAGACTTGATATGTTTTGCAATTACATCTGACCAAGCATAAGTATGACTACGTGTCCCCGATCTGGAAGAATCACGCACACATTTGAACTGGCTCCTGGTTCATTCAGTCCATCGTGGCCATCCATAAGGTCAGCACCGTTCTCACGTGTCTCGTCCGCTGCCATAGCAGCGCCACCTAGTGATGGCAACAGGTTCACGCCCTGCGAGGGCAAAACGGGAACACTGCCACTGCCCATCGGGACTGGAACAGCTCCACCTGGTGGTGGAGTGGTTGCGCTCGCTGGTGTTGTCAACAATGATTGGTGCGTCCTTGATGGAAACCCCTGGTGGGAAGGTGACAACATGACAGGTCAGCAAACAGATCATCTGTAAGTGTTGCCATCTGTTGACATTTACACGCACTTATAAGTGATTTAAGTACGGGAAAAGTGACAATAGTCAGGAGGTAGAAAAGTAATATAACACATTTATATTCAGAGATCGGAAACTTATTCGCAGCAACTTGGTAGACATTAGAAGAAAATCAAAAACAGAACAGTTTAGAAATTCACTCCATCCATTACACATGCACACTCATCACACACATGCACACTCATCACACACACATTCACACACATGCACACTCATCACACACACATGCACACTCATCACATACACATGCATGCTCATCACACACATGCCCACTCATCACACACACATCACATACGCATGCATGCTCATCACACACACATGCATGCCCATCACACACACATGCATGCTCATCACACACATATGCATGCTCATCACACACACATGCATGATTATCACACACACATGCATGTTCATCACATACGCATGCATGCTCATCACACACACATGCATGCTCATCACACATATGCATGCTCATCACACACACATGCACGCTCATCACACACATGCATGCTCAGCACACACACATGCATGCTTATCACACACACATGCATGTTCATCACATACGCATGCATGCTCATCACACACACATGCATGCCCATCACACACACATGCATGCTCATCACACACATATGCATGCTCATCACACACACATGCATGCTCATCACACACACACACATGCACGCTCATCACACACACATGCATGCCCATCACACACACATGCATGCTCATCACACACATATGCATGCTCATCACACACACATGCATGCTCATCACACACATATGCATGCTCATCACACACACATGCACTCATCACACACACATGCATGCCCATCACACACACATGCATGCTCATCACACACATATGCATGCTCATCACACACACATGCATGCTCATCACACACATATGCATGCCCATCACACACACATGCATGCTCATCACACACATATGCATGCTCATCACACACATATGCATGCCATCACACACACATGCATGCTCATCACACACACATGCATGCTCATCACACACAATGCATGCTATCACAAAACACAGTTAGCAACACTCATCACACACATGCATGCTCATCACACACACATGCATGCTCATCACACACACACTGCATGTCATCACACACACATGCATGCTCATCACACACATGCATGCTCATCACACACACATGCATGCTCATCACATACACATGCATGCTCATCACACACACATGCATGCTTATCACACACACATGCATGTTCATCACATATGCATGCATGCTCATCACATACACATGCATGCTCATCACACACACATGCACTATCACACACACATGCATGTTCATCACATATGCATGCATGCATGCCCATTGAAAATGGGCCATAAAACTTATGTTGACAGACGTTTTTACAGACATTCACTCCACAATTCCACAGCAGCACAATGCATGTGTATATTAACTATATGTCAAGTTTTCCTACTAACGGTGCCAATGTTATCACTTTCCATTTGTACTGCTGAAACCTCGCCACACAGATGTTGACATAAATCAGTAAAGTGGTGGATTCTGAAGATATAAAACAACTTTACAATCTGGGATATATTCCAAATCTGCCTCACTAATGATTAATTTGTTTAGCTTTTGCTGCTAAACAAAATTGCCAGTCCTTTAATTAACAACTCTGAACAAGGAAAAGCTACTACCAATCAAGTGTTTCAAGTTGAGCACTAACCGCTGGAGGTATGGTCACTCGTCCCTCAATGATGTTTTCGATGGTCAGTTCAACGGAGTGGGTCATGCGAAGGTCATCAACGACACTGCTCAGGGGCACTGTGGGAAACACCTCCTGCACCTGGCGAGCCTGCACAACATAAACACGGTCATGTGACAGTCATGTGACACTGGAAACATGCAGGAATCTTAAACTAGGCCAGACCTAAAAAAAATATACAGTGAACAATCTAACCATAATCCAGCTATGATATGTATGTGTAGTTTCAGTACTGGGTAAGGTTAATATGGTCCTCGTAGACGGTTTATGTTACAGGCACCTAAACTTCAGGGAGTAACCATTATTTTGTTTTAATTCCCCACAGGTTTAACAGTCTTACCAGGACTTAGGGAGCTGGCATTTATTTTTTAGATTCTAAACATTGCGTTGGACCACGTTGTGGTTTTATTTTTCCAGTAAGTTCAAAACAATGTATGCGTCATCATAAAACTAAGTGAGAAAGGGAATGCAGGAGTCTGGTTTGAAGTTTGGGTATTTTGCAAGCCACCAGTGGATATACCTGGAGGTGTTCAGAGAGGCTCAGTCCTCGGAATAGTCAACAATGCCAATGACCAATGCATGCGTAACAGGGTTTTTCATTAACTTAACAGGTGCATAAAAATGGGTAAATTTGAAAATGTCATTATCTGGGCTACTTAAGAGTGTGGCTGGGAGAACTGTGGGAAGAGATATCTGATGGGATTTGGAAAGACAGAGGAGTGGAGATGTATGGTAGTGACGGCTGATGGAAGGAGGGCCACAAACAAGACGACCTCCCCAAGGAGGGCCACAAACAAGACGACCTCACCAAGGAGGGCCACAAACAAGATGACCTCACCAAGGAGGGCCACACGCAAGACGACCTCACCAAGGAGGGCCACAAATAAGACAACCTCACCAAGGAGGGCACAAACAAGACGACCTCACCAAGGAGGGCCACAAACAAGACAACCTCACCAAGAGGGCCACAAACAAGACAACCTCACCAAGAGGGCCACAAACAAGAAGACCTCACCAAGGAGGGCCACAAACAAGACAACCTCACCAAGAGGGCCACAAACAAGACAACCTCACCAAGGAGGGCCACAAACAAGACGACCTCACCAAGGAGGGCCACAAACAAGACGACCTCACCAAGGAGGGCCACAAACAAGATGACCTCACCAAGGAGGGCCACACGCAAGACGACCTCACCAAGGAGGGCCACAAATAAGACAACCTCACCAAGGAGGGCACAAACAAGACGACCTCACCAAGGAGGGCCACAAACAAGACGACCTCACCAAGGAGGGCCACAAACAAGATGACCTCACCAAGGAGGGCCACAAACAAGACAACCTCACCAAGGAGGGCCACAAACAAGACAACCTCACCAAGGAGGGCCACAAACAAGAAGACCTCACCAAGGAGGGCCACAAACAAGACAACCTCACCAAGAGGGCCACAAACAAGACAACCTCACCAAGGAGGGCCACAAACAAGAAGACCTCACCAAGGAGGGCCACAAACAAGACAACCTCACCAAGGAGGGCCACAAACAAGACAACCTCACCAAGGAGGGCCACAAACAAGACGACCTCACCAAGGAGGGCCACAAACAAGACAACCTCACCAAGGAGGGCCACAAACAAGATGACCTCACCAAGGAGGGCCACAAACAAGAAGACCTCACCAAGGAGGGCCACAAACAAGACGACCTCACCAAGGAGGGCCACAAACAAGATGACCTCACCAAGGAGGGCCACAAACAAGACGACTTCACCAAGGAGGGCCACAAACAAGATGACCTCGCCAAGGAGGGCCACAAACAAGATGACCTCACCAAGGAGGGCCACTAACAAGACGACCTCACCAAGGAGGGCCACTAACAAGACGACCTCACAAAGGAGGGCCACAAACAAGACGACCTCACCAAGGAGGGCCACAAACAAGACGATCTCATCAAGGAGGGCCACAAACAAGACAACCTCACCAAGAGGGCCATAAGCAAGATTACCTCACCAAGGAGGGCCACAAACAAGACGACCTCACCAAGGAGGGCCACAAACAAGACGACCTCACCAAGGAGGGCCACAAACAAGACGACCTCACCAAGGAGGGCCACAAACAAGATGACCTCGCCAAGGAGGGCCACAAACAAGACAACCTCACCAAGGAGGGCCACAAACAAGACGACCTCGCCAAGGAGGGCCACAAACAAGACAACCTCACCAAGGAGGGCCACAAACAAGACGACCTCACCAAGGAGGGCCACAAACAAGACAACCTCACCAAGGAGGGCCACAAACAAGAAGACCTCACCAAGGAGGGCCACAAACAAGACACCTCACCAAGGAGGGCCACAAACAAGACGACCTCACCAAGGAGGGCCACAAACAAGACAACCTCACCAAGGAGGGCCACAAACAAGACAACCTCAGCCAAGGAGGGCCACAAACAAGACAACCTCACCAAGGAGGGCCACAAACAAGACAACCTCACCAAGGAGGGCCACAAACAAGACGACCTCACCAAGGAGGGCCACAAACAAGACAACCTCACCAAGGAGGGCCACAAACAAGACAACCTCACCAAGGAGGGCCACAAACAAGACGACTCACCAAGGAGGGCCATCCAAGGAGGGCCACAAACAAGAAGACCTCACCAAGGAGGGCCACAAACAAGACGACCTCACCAAGGAGGGCCACAAACAAGACGACCTCACCAAGGAGGGCCACAAACAAGAACCTCACCAAGGAGGGCCACAAACAAGACGACCTTGCCAAGGAGGGCCACAAACAAGACGACCTCACCAAGGAGGGCCACAAATAAGATGACCTCACCAAGGATTTGTGGGGTGAAAATGAGAGCAACAAATCTTGTAAAAGGTTCATGCAACCAGTCAATTCAGTATGAGCCTCACTCACCATGTTATCCAGCTGGGATGTGTGGATCGGAGCCAAGTTGACATCCAGGCCATTACCCAGGATCTGTGTGTGTGTCACCTCAACCGAGAAACTCGGCAACCAGCTGACATAGCGAGACCCTGCAGAAGTTTAAATAAAACAAAACTTATTACTGTACAACTGCTATCGTTATATTGGCGTTAACTAAATGGAAAACATAAATGAAACTCACCAATCCTTGAAGAATTCTCATGCATAAACATATAAAGGGTGGTGGATAGATAATATTATATTAGATATACCTTTTACTTCTGACAATTTGTTGAGCATATCTTCAATGAAGTATTTGTACTACAAATGTGGAAATTATATGTTCAGTGTTGTTTTTTCTCTGCATGAAGTTTGTCTCCATCTGTTACGAGCATTTAAGATTTTTTATTTTATTTAGGTAAAGATATCTACTTATTGTTGAAATAGAAATTTATTCATAAATTGTCTAGCATCTGTCCCCTTAACTATGTGTCGCCTCTTTGGCTCACTATTGTATCCATTCTGATAATATCGATAATTACTTACTTCGAGACTGACTAACATACTTTCTCATGCCTATAAACTTGGCTTCTGAGAACGAAAGTTTTTATATAAAAATTATCTTTTGTAGCAAAACTGTCAATCAAACGGCGCTGCAGACGAAACATTTTCCCAGTGTCTACATAAACAACATTTAATATGGTGTCAATTTGAACAGTCAATATCCATGCCAGTTATGTAAAATGCCCCTAACTGATCAGGTTTGCAACATTTAAAAAAATCCCCAAATATGACAAAAAGTGAATGACTGACCATCAAAGTGGAAGAAATGGTTGGTCATCTGATTCTGAAGGTCATTGTTCTGAGCGTCCGGCCGAGGCTCGTTACCGTTGATGTCTCCCGTCACTGGGGCCTGAGTCGTCCGCTCGCTCGGGTCACTCAAGTTCATGCGACATGTCGGACAGGACGTGTCTTGTTCTAGCCACGACCTGAGACACGCACTGAAAACAAGCGACCTCTCATCTCAGACACGCAGTGACATCATTCTGAACTGTGTCATGTGTTGAAAACACCTGAATTTTGATCCGGGTCATCAGATTAACTTTAGGTGGAAAACATCCGATCTCTTGTTGCAGACAATCACAAACATCAGCTAGACTTTTGACACATACACATGGAAAACAAATGACCTTTGACCCAGACACATGTGGACCCCAGACACACGTTGTTTTTGCCAAATAAAATTAATTCATAAATGTTATGACAAAGTTGGTGACAAATGTTCTCAATTAAATACAGTCGTGCCTCGTTATAACGCGGTAGTTGGGGTCCACGAAATGGAACCGCGTTGTAAACGAGGCGCGTTATAGATTATATTCCGCCAGGGGCGCCACCACCCCCAAAACGCTACAACAGCAACCAAAGCCAATGTGCTGGTTGCGTGGTGTATGTGTGATTTATAAAACTAACTGACATTGAAACCAACGTAAATGTGTATTACGTTAAAATAATATACACTGTCGAATGTTGAACTGAGTAAATCTTGCGAATGGTGTACAGTTTTGAAATAAATTCAGAGCCAACACGCCTATCGTGCATGGCATACCCGGACGTTAGTCACTACCGAGATCGGTCATAAATAACCCTCAGAAGTTAAATACAAATGATTTGACATGTTCGTAAGGCGTTCTAAATAAAACTTAAATAAACTCACCAATCCTTGAAGAATTTCATCATTTAACATATAAAGGGTGGTGGATAGATAATATTATATTAGATATACCTTTTACTTCTGACAATTTGTTGAGCATATCTTCAATGAAGTATTTGTACTACAAATGTGGAAATTATATGTTCAGTGTTGTTTTTTCTCTGCATGAAGTTTGTCTCCATCTGTTACGAGCATTTAAGATTTTTTATTTTATTTAGGTAAAGATATCTACTTATTGTTGAAATAGAAATTTATTCATAAATTGTCTAGCATCTGTCCCCTTAACTATGTGTCGCCTCTTTGGCTCACTATTGTATCCATTCTGACAATATCGATAATTACTTACTTCGAGACTGACTAACATACTTTCTCATGCCTATAAACTTGGCTTCTGAGAACGAAAGTTTTTATATAAAAATTATCTTTTGTAGCAAAACTGTCAATCAAACGGCGCTGCAGACGAAACATTTTCCCAGTGTCTACATAAACGACATTTAATATGGTGTCAATTTGAACAGTCAATATCCATGCCAGTTATGTAAAATGCCCCTAACTGATCAGGTTTGCAACATTAAACAAAATCCCCAAATATGACAGAAAATGAATGACTGACCATCAAAGTGGAAGAAATGGTTGGTCATCTGATTCTGAAGGTCATTGTTCTGAGCGTCCGGCCGAGGCTCGTTACCGTTGATGTCTCCCGTCACTGGGGCCTGAGTCGTCCGCTCGCTCGGGTCACTCAAGTTCATGCGACATGTCGGACAGGACGTGTCTTGTTCTAGCCACGACCTGAGACACGCACTGAAAACAAGCGACCTCTCATCTCAGACACGCAGTGACATCATTCTGAACTGTGTCATGTGTTGAAAACACCTGAATTTTGATCCGGGTCATCAGATTAACTTTAGATGGAAAACATCCGATCTCTTGTTGCAGACAATCACAAACATCAGCTAGACTTTTGACACATACACATGGAAAACAAATGACCTTTGACCCAGACACATGTGGACCCCAGACACACGTTGTTTTTGCCAAATAAAATTAATTCATAAATGTTATGACAAAGTTGGTGACAAATGTTCTCAATTAAATATTACTATAATTATTTTGTCAACGATTCATCAGTAATGTGCTTGATGTTCATGGAATTCTTTTTCAAGAATATTCAGTGAAATTCGAGAACATTCAAGGTTTTCGGTAACCTGTGCAAACCCTGCTATTGACAAAAGACACAAGAAATGTCAGCTATCACACACTACATACCTATGAAAGAGGTGACCACAGGGCAGTTTACGGGCTGTATCCATTCCTTCCCAGCAGATGGCGCAGTCATCGTTATTATCTTCGAGTTCTTCCTTCGTTGCCATGGCAAATCTAAATGACAAATGAAACATAGAAACTATTAAATACCAAATTTGTTCTTAATTGGGTTAACAATGGAACTATTTATCAATGCACAAGGATCAAGTTCTCATGGTACATCTCTTTCATGGCTATTGTAATATTATATAAACAACTATCTATTTTTACCAAAAACAAAACGAATACCGAATATCAATGAATTTCCTCACATCAGGACTTTATGCTTGGATCAAATTTTTGCCAGTCACACATAAAACACCCATTTTCAAGGCATAACCAACAATATATAAGATTTTTTCGCTTTTCATGAAAATCCACTGATATTTCTACCCGTCCACAACGGCTTTTACCCATCCAAATGACGAGTGGACGAGTCTCTGCATAAGGTCTCACACACTGCCTCAGCTGAGGCGTGCCCTACCTTGCCTCCATGCTGCTCACGACACGCAGGTAGTTCTTGTGGCGGCGAATGCGGCGCTGGAAGTCGTGGAACAGATAGCGCAGCTGCATACAGATGACCAGACTCGCCATGCTGAGGAAGATGTGACCCCACAGCTGAAACAACACATCACGTCAAAGTAGTTACCAAAGATCTTTCTAAACAATACAGTGTCTGTGTGCGTGTGTGTGTGCGTGTCTGTCTGTGTGTGTGTGTGTGTGTCTGTGTGCGTGCGTGTGTGTCTGTGTGTCTGTGCGTGCGTGTGTGCATATCTGTGCGTGTCTGTCTGTCTGTCTGTGTGTTGTGTGTGTGTCTGTGTGTGTGTGTATGTGCGTGTGTCTGTGTGTGTGCATGTAACGTACATGAAATAAAGTTTCAGATAATAGTATATTTTAAGACAAAGTATCTATATAGATTACCAAGGTACTGAATCCAGAATATTGTATTGCATTAAACCGTTATAATTCCTAAGCTGTGTAAGTATCTAGACAAGTCTACTAATGACACCACATAGGATAACCATGTGCACTTATTAGCTAGAAGTAATTATGTCGTATGTCACATTCCATTGACACAGGACAGCTCACATCACCTACTGTCACCAGACCAGGCTGTAGGTCTGAGTTGTTCAAAACAAATACGTTTTCTGAGGTCTCTTGGTTAGTTGTAGAATTGTAGGCATTTACGTAACTTTCATTTTGTATCACCGCTCACATTTACATATTAATAATAAACATCACTGTATTATTTTATTATTATAGAACCTATAAGTATGTCACATGACGAGATTCCGCATTTTAGGCTGTATGTATCTTTTACACGATTTGCATTTTACATTTTTCACAACAGTTTGATAAGCACTTATATCTGACAAGGTGGCTAAATGCACATAATCATAACACATTTGCCCCAAAACAGGATGTACTGCGCGAAAGATGACATTCTTCATTACTTGTCAAGATCGCTAAACATGTAATAGCCGCCGATACCATGGCAACTACCATAATAATCGATTAAACTGCATGATTTCCGTGATCTTGCTTACCGGCAAAGTGCCACACTGCTTCTGCTTGTAATTATCCTATGAAAAATATAGCTATTTGGGGTTATTTGTGCTATTTTTCCTGTACAATTTCAAACATTGCCCCATACAGCAGATGGACTATGACATCTAAGGGACAACAAATAGGAATTAACATCAACACAGGCCACAGTCTCCAACACATGCAGATGTATCTTAACATCTACAAGAAAACATGTAAGAAATAACCTCACCAACATGTGCAGATGTATCTTAACATCTACGAGACAACAGGTAAGAAATAACCTCACCAACATGTGCAGATGTATCTTAACATCTACGAGACAACAGGTAAGAAATAACCTCACCAACATGTGCAGATGTATCTTAACATCTACGAGACAACATGTAAGAAATAACCTCACCAACATGTGCAGATGTATCTTAACATCTACGAGACAACATGTAAGAAATAACCTCACCAACATGTGCAGATGATGGCAAAAGTCTATGGACAACGTGGCCAGCTCAAAGATTAGTTCTGCGTAATAGACGTAGATAGCACGATTCTCCCACACGCCCTCGTGATTCATGTCCCAAAGGTGAATGGCATATCTGGAAACAAGAACAGTCACTGCTAACGTCTACAGTGTTTGTTTGACATCTAACTGTAACTGAGCTGATGCTTGTAGGTGTTACTGTGTTAACATTTTCCTTCTAGATGGACTGCAGTTATTTTTTGTCAAAAACATAATTTATCCATACAGTGCTGCATAATCGGAACAGGTGCAAGGAAGTCATGAACTGCTCAAATATTTTATAAAAAGACTTATTTTTTTGAATTTTTATTTCAAAATAAACATTCTTCTGAGTATATATACACTGTAATTCAACAATGATGTGGTGAGATTTGTATAATACCAGACAGATCAACACACAGTCAAACATAGTTTCATCTCTGGTCGGGCAAAAATTTCTACGTTTTTCAACATAACACATACACCAGTGTTAAAACATATGTTTTATGATGACACTTACCTAACAATGACGTACATCGACTTTGTCATCAAGAGAATACACTGCAGAAAGAACAATCATGACTGCTACATGTACTTCATATAAAATATATACACATGGTTAACTCATATATGTTATGCAGCTGATTCAATTTAGAGACATGTCAAAAAACGAATTGATTCTTTCCTGGCCAATACATATTATTCAATTAAATGGTCAATTCCATTATTTTCTGCAGTCAATGATAACAATGCCTGGTTTCAATGTATATAAGCCGTTTCTAAATTTGATGCATACATTAAATTTCAGACGCATTTAAAAAAGCAAAAATCGGCTCCTTGAATTACAGAGGACACCATTCCTGTGATACACTGATGAGAGTTCCCGAAAGCACATACAGGAATAACAATTTTAAATACACTAGACCAACACTGGGGAGCACTCTCAATCAATTTAAAATAACAAAAGCAGGCTATTATTCTTAATTCTAAGTTAACTTTGCAGTAACTCTATCAACGCACCTCTGCTGCCATGAAGGCAAAGATGTTGATACCAGCGTAGACGTAACCGACAAAGACCGAGAGAAGCAGGAGGAAGGCGCAGTTGGTTTGTATGACGGCCAGCAACACCAACACCTTGACGTGGTGGGAGAGGGGGATGGTGGGGGAGAAGGACAGCTGTGGGAGAAACAATATGTTAGTATACGTGTAATGTGAGTGCATCATGTGTGTGTGTCTTGTGTCTGTATCTGTGTGTCTGTGTGTATCTGTGTGTATCTGTGTGTATCTGTGTGTATCTGTGTGTATGTGTGTGTATGTGTGTGTATGTGTGTATCTGTGTGTATCTGTGTGTATCTGTGTGAATCTGTGTGAATCTGTGTGTATCTGTGTGAATCTGTGTGAATCTGTGTGAATCTGTGTGAATCTGTGTGTCTGTGTGTCTGTGTGTCTGTGTGTCTGTGTGTCTCTGTGATCTGTGTGTATCTGTGTGCCTGTCTGGGTGTGTAAAAAAATTCTCCTAGACTTTTATTTTGCCAAAATTCCATGTTGTTTAAGGGTTTTAACAGTTTCATACATGGTCAGATGGACCTTTGGGACATCCATCATTTACAAATATTTCTGGAAGTTGTCATTTTGATTGTGATACTGCAGTGAAATGCGATGAAATAAAAATGTTGCAATATATTTACAAGATATGTGACCAACCACAGTACTAAGTTACACAGATCTATCCTACACACAGTTTTTCTCAACAAACAATCGGAAATGAACAAAACATATGTATTTACGAACCACTATGCTAATAAAAAATAGACAATATGAATCTCAAAAAGTTTCTTAAAACGTCGCTTCTAAACAGTTTTGAAGATATTTCAATAAATGAGGTATCATTCAATTGATCTGTGGAATGGAAAATGAAACAAAACTCAGATTTAAACCAAGTGCTGCAACTTCACACACACTTTGCTGTGACACGTCACACATTGATAATAATAATAATAGTTCATACAATATTATTTCCTGTTAAAAAAGTTTAAATGCACGTAAAACACAACACTGCTAAAAGCACAATCTCAATAATACAACAATACTTGTATACATAAAATGCATATGTTATACGAGCATAATGCACATTTATAAATAAATAACTTAGGTAAATGTAATATAAGTTACATACTGACTAGATGTTACTAACATAAAGTAAACTATTTACTGCTTTAAGATCAATTAAGTAATTAAATAAATAAAAAAAAATCAATATAAAGCAAACAATGCCTTGGCAATGTGTAATGGTTAGAATGAAAGTGAGACGTACGTATTCGAAGCGGTCCTTGCACAGTTGTGTGAGGAGATGGAGAAGACACAAGACAGAGAACCATGTACACCACAGCAACACCTCGTCCATGTTCTGTACGTTCATTACGCCAAAGATGAAGATGAACTTGTAGAACATGAAGTTCAGAAACTTGTCTTTCACATGCTGTGAACACACACAAACCATTGCTGTCATGTTTTTACGAATATTTTCTTTACAAAAAGTTACATATACTAAGGTAAAAAGGCACCATCTGGAAGATGTAACATGTTAGTTTTGTTTTACAAGGTGAATTGTTTACTTATAATTAGCCTTATATATAAAAACCGATGAACAAAATCATTGAGTTATCAGATCTCAACATCGCTGAAATTAGGTATAAACTCTATAAATGTCAGTCATTTATACAAACATGTCACATGTAAAATTTAAAACTTTAGAGTTAGAATTTACAAAACTATTATATGTCAAAACTACTAGGAGTACGTAGTTAACTAAATATACTAATTACAAAACTGCTGCATTCACACCTGCTGTTCGCTGACTCGCAACTTGCCAAAGACAATCCTCTGAATGAGCTTGCCGACGAGGATCAGACAGCAATAGGCCATGTTTATGAGAGCCTGCAAGAGACAACATCGTCACTCAGATGACTCAGTATAAATCACTGTGGTATCTATGTATCATATCTTTTCAAATATATAATAAAAACAGACAAGCACGCAAAAAGTATACACAAAACACCATCCAAAAACAGTACGTTCAATGGTTACAAGCACCCTCGCATCTTATATGATCCAAATTACCATGTGTCTCTGCTGTTTAGCATCTGTCTAGATAGATTTCACAGCAACAGCTCATACATAAATGGACCTACAATGATGCCGTTTGTCGTGTTCTGTAGAGATGCTAATAATGATCATAAAGGAATCACTGAAAGGAACTTTTTGGTAATGCATTGATAACTATGACAGTGTGCATTTTCATATGAATATTAATACATGAATTTTGTTTAAACAAAAAAATACATTCGTCGTAGAAAAATGTCACCATTCTATCAGAACATAACTGAGTGACAGAATGTCCATACATCCAATGAATAAAAGTAGCCACATATTTAACTATTAAATAGTGCTAAAATTATTAAAATATGTTAAGAAGTTTAGATTTTTACACTTTATGTAGAACCATGCATAATTTTGGCTTCTATAAATGCATGAAACCACCTACCAAGCCTTTCATTGGCATGTTTACTTCAAAGGCACTTCCTTGGCAGCTAGTAACAATGTAATAACTTGTCGTCTCTACCAGCGTGGGACTAGATTAACACATTTTTTCTCAGATGGTGGTCCCTTAATTAGTACAGCACGGTGTTGCCCAGGCACGGATCATGCACCAGGAGGTAGGGGTTATAACACTGTATCTTGTACTAAAGCAAAAGCAATTAACTCTAGTGTCAGTGGCTGGAAAGCTCTGGTAGGGAGGTGTTGTTTTGACAGTCAGCATGAATTACGAATTGTTTTAGCGTGTCACTGCTTTAGTGTTGGTTTGACCTGTATCTGTCCTGCCATATATATATATATATATATATATATATATATATATATAGAAGATATGTGAACAGTTTGGTGCCTCCAGGTGTCATGTGACTGGTTTCGTGGTTGGATAAGAAAGTAAGACTGCAAACATTTGGCCAGCACCTCACTCTCTCGTAGTCGCGTAGGTTAGGGAGATGTACGGTGTTAGGCTACACATGTCAACAAGGATCGTTTAGGGCACTTAAATGTAGAATTCAGATCCCACCTCAATTTTTTGTTATAACTATCTTTGCTATTTGATACATCTCTTTGTTAATTTAATAATTCAACATTATCTCATACATATTTATGTTTTAAAAATAGCGCATTTCAGCGGACTTTTGAGGTCAATAAGGCGGTGTGGTCGGCATAAACAAACTGTTTATCGCTCATTCCATGTTCATGGCACAGTAACACACGGCCGCTGCGGTTGCGTCTGGCACAAATCATGGACAAATCGGTCTCAAACCACAATATTTGTAAAACATATGCAGTGGCTACGCGTACATGAGCCGTACGTTTAGGCTGCCATTCTAAAAGTACGGCATTCATACTGCGCATGCGTATGCTTTTATTTTCAGTTACGTGAGCTGTATTTTTAGCATCGTTTATATAAGGTACGGCATTCGATAAGCGCATGCGCATGATTTCTATACATGAGCCTTATCTTTAGTAGCTGTCATGCACTTCCAAAAGTATGTGAGTTTCCCCGCACATGCATGTTTATATACATAAATAAGCTCTATATTGTTGTATCTTTAGCACTCAGATTTAAAAGTAGGCCTAGGTGAATTTTTTCGCGCGTGCATGCCATACGTATCTTTAGCAAACAAATACAAAAGTATGTGAGTTTTTCCACGCATGTACGTACGAACGGAAGCTCTTTTGGCACTTAGTTCTAAATATACGTGAGATTTTGTGCGTGTTATTTTTTCGCAAGTTGACATATATAGGCAATATAGCCGATATGTCGATATATAGGCAATATAGCCGATATGTCGAAAAAAAATCGCTCCCTCGTAATTCCGTCATACCGATGCGACGAGACGGTCGTGCAGGATACGTGTGCATCATCACGTACGGTTAGGCCACTGGTCTAAAGATACGGCTCACGTACGCGTAGACACTTCGTAAAACATAAATATACCTGTGGAATGTGAATGCTAATTTATTAGGGTTAGAATTAGTGTGAGGTATCCAATGTAGGCAAATATACAGTTATAACGGCACACTTGAGGTGGGTCCGAATTCTACATAAGCGCATGGTTTAGTCTTTTAGAACTAGATGACTGTATCAGTGAATGGTGTACGTGACTGTGATTGGTGACGTACCCAAACGCACCATCCTTCCCCAATTAGTATGGCAATCTTGTCATAGAAATATCCTTCACTTGTTTTTGGCCACGTTGGAGGTGTCTTCGGGGCACCATCCGTATTTGTTTGGGTAGATGATGGGTCCGATATGCGCCCCAGCGCAACATTTTGTGCCAGGTGCGCATAGTAAATAGCACACGACGTCAACAGCACACTGACAGTCACGTATGTCCTCAAACTGGGAAGCGGCAATCGCTCAAGTAAAACAACCGGCATCGTTACTGTTATGTACACAACTGACGCCTCTATTTAGTTCACTTAAGTTGCATGGTCGTCCTTTTTTGTAAGGTCAGTGTGACATAGTGTTTTTGTCATGTAAACATTTCGTCTTGTTATCGCTTCCGCCGTGTGTAAACATGGCCGAGCGCATAATGGGAAGTACTCCCACACAGTACACAGTCGCTGACATCATCTCCTCAAAGACGTCAACAATTTGCTTCATTCTGTCGTTGATGTGTTGTGTACTGCATTGAATATTGTCTTATATATTGAATATTCTCTTATGGTTATTATTGTGTATTGTTTATGATATTGTGTTTTTGTACTGTTGATGAATTATTCTGTAAATGTTCATATATATAATACGTTTTACTACAGTGTATTGTAATGTGTGTGTGTGTGGCTGTGTAATAATTTGCGCATGATTTGTGTCGTCTTATGCACCGTCTTGTGTATATGTCGTGTAGTGTGCATAGCCTGACATATTTTGATATATATATATATATATATATATATATATCTTATATATGGCCCAAATAATATGCAACTGGAGGTTTTCGGAGTGCACCAAAGGAGTACAAATGGATGTTGTTTAGAGAGCCTCAATGTGGGATTTTGGAGATCCCTAGGGGGTGCAGTTTTGGAGGTTTTGGTGACCGCCAGCCCCCTCCAATATTGATGGCGAGACTCTTTTTTCTATGCACAAAATTAACCCTGAAACGAGTTTAGCAAGAGCTATTAGCTCTGGTTTAGCTCGCGCGGACAGCTAAAGGACTCCAGACAGATAGTGATGTCTCAAAATCAACTTTGTAAACATATTAGTAAATACTTTGTCCGCCGGGTGTCACTACTATATAACATGTCCTCAAAAGTGTAGCGGGAAAATAACTTTCTTGCGAACAATGTCGCTTTCGGGAAATTCATCTGGTAAAATTAGTCGTAGTAATGAAAATTATTTCAGCATTGACGACATTATTGCTACACAGGAAAAAATTCCTTGCAAATTCGAGGTTGCTGTACCACATTTAGGTAAAGATCCACTTTTTAAATTATTCATTTTGTATCATGTATGTTATCCTTTTCAACAACAACACATGGACGGTGACAACACTCTGTCATCAAGGCACAGTTACACATAGCCGTCACCTACCGCAGCTGCCTTCAAAGCGCCACCCACACACATATAGGCCATACGTGCACACGTATAATGCAGACAAGGGATATGGCCGGAATGCCCCTCTCCCTGAATGCCACAGTCCGCCCCAATTTGCTTCCCCCCCAAACCATTACCCCAGTGCATTCCGACTATAATGCACAGACACATGACACAAATCACATATGACACAAATCACAGGCACAGCTAGTCCACGACTACATCACTTACCTTGCGAGGGTTATCCCAAATACACACTTAGTCTTAGATGTTACCTATTCTCACAAGCCAGGGGTTATTGTGCTTTGCTACTATACACTTGGCTGGGCTGATCGTCTCTGCAAACCATGGAAATGAGCAGAGTCAAACTATTAATTATAGTAATTGACTTTACCAGTCTATACTGCATCAACAAATACCAGGGGTCAAAATAGTGGTAGTCCAGTAGTCCGAGTACTACCAGAAACTTGGTCGGACTACCAAAGATGATGACAGCAGTAGTCCGATGGACTACCAACAAATTTGGGAATATTTTTCCAATGTTGTACTTGTCATGTTATTTTGTTTACATCTGGGCCATTTCCTGACTACCAGATATATCTGAGCACTACCAGATTTCCCAACTAACTAGTCCTGCTGACTACCAGAAATTTGGGAGTTATTTCTAACCCTGAATACCCACCCCAATTTGAAGACAGATACATGACTGGTGGGAATCCCAATATAATGACCCATTCGCATCATAAGCATTGTGTGTAACACGACCAGCATTATGGCTGAAATCACAAAAAATGATATGATTGGTGGACGACCACACTCATCCTGGGTGGTTTCATAGGCTGTCTTTCAAAGAGGAGTTTTTCAAAGGGATGTGCCAGAAGTAGTGGTAGCTGGTACTGATGTAATCAACCATCACAAATAGATAGCACATACTGATTAGTTGTTCCATATGTCCACAATTTTTCCACATTCAAGACACCCAGTTCAGTAAACTCTCACTGATTCCGGGCAGCACAACTGAGACCCAGTCTTCAAAAAAATCTAGTTGACAATGTCTTCAGATAATTAAATTGGGTCCTTACCTCAGTTAGTGGCTAGCCTAGTGTACGCATAACATTTCCAAGGGAATACGTGCGTGCCTCTACCAGTAATTACCCAGCAAAGTAATTTGTAACAAGAAGTCTGCTGTCTTTAACGTGGGAAGGTTGAGCGTCAAAAAGCACTCTGGCTAATGCAGCATGCATCAGATGTATTACAACGAAAAATTGGTTTGACACTGGATGCATTAATTACAAATTAGCATTGTTATGCGAATAAGCACATCTTGTCGAGCATTCGATATATTTATCTTAGTCATACAAACAAATATTAAATACTAAAATTTAAACTTAGAAGTAGACACCCTCCGTTTTATAATCTCACAAATTGTTTAGGCAGTTTACACCATTACCACTGTTTACAGGTTATCTGGACCAAAGCTCAGATTCGGAGGATGTAGCCGTTGGGACGAAACTGGAGCTGCCTTACTGGTTGGCACAGTCGCTGTGTGGTCGCAGGAAACACACCGTGAGTGTCGAGCTGCCGAAGGTGTATCGGGAATCGTATCGTGAGATCTTTGATGCGGATGCAACAGTCGTTGATCTGCACAAACTTGGGCCATACTTCTACCTGTTTGGGACCCGTCTGCTTCACTTTGAGCACCCAGATTCGGCGGACATCGCAAAGAACCTCCTCCAGGTGAACCACTGGCCCCGCCATCTATAATTTGTGATGATATTGCAATTCATGTTTGAATTTTTTTCTCTGAAACGTTTTTATCATAGAGAAAAATGTTGGGGCCATAATTGACACCCATTTTTTTATGTCTTGAATGCCAATTTGCTAGGCAGTAGGTCACATAGTGGAGATATCAGATACTCTCAGCAACTGAAATAACAAGTTTACCACAATTTATAATAACATATAGGTCATTAATATTATCTTCATATTTGTAAGGGTATAAATGAATTGCGATTGTTACGTCAGTGACACGTACACTGCGTGAACACGTTTGTGCATGAATTGTGTGTATTATTTTGTAATTTTGTTTAAATTTGTATTATATTTATATTTTAGTTTCCGAAGGGCGTGGCAATGTATAGATCTGACTCCAGCCATGTCCTTACAGCAGCAACACGTACTGCCACTGGTGTGCATGTATGTTGTTGAATAAAACGTTCACTCATTCGGTCACTCATATTGTACCTTGAAGGTTAATATTGTGTTTCTGTTCCCAGACGTTCCAGACGCGGTTCCGCATGATCATGGACATGTCACAGAACTCATTCAACGAGGACGTCACTCAGCTGACCCAGAAATTGGACGAGACGGAGAGGACGATATTTGATGTTGGCCAGCAGGGGCTGAATGACTTCCAGCAGTGGGAGACGAGACAGGTGGACAAACTGACCACGTCCATGATGGTGGCCAACCACCGCAAGCGCAAAAGGGCACAAGTGGATGATGGGCAGGAATAGGAACTTATTGTGTGTGTGTGTGCATGTGTGCGTGCGTGTGTGTGTGTATGGTTTGTGTGTGTTTGTGTGTGTGTGTGTGTGTGTGTGTGTGTGTGTGTGTGTGTGTGTGTGTGTGTGTGTGTGTGTGTGTGTGTGTGTGGTGCGTGCGTGCGTGCGTGCGTGCGTGCGTATGTATATATGTGTGTGTGTGTGGTTTGTGTGTGTGTGTGGTTTGTGTGTGTGGTTTGTGTATGTGTGTGTGTGTATGACTATGAGAGTGGTCATGATCATGTGTGATCGTGTCTGTGTGTGCAAGTGTGTGTTTGCATACATGTGTGTAATTGTGTGTATGACAATGTGTGTGACCATAAGTGTGTGCGTGCATGATGCATATCATCATAATTATGTGTCATAGAGTGCGACAATGTATGTGACCATAAGTGTGTGTGTGCATGGTGCATATCATCATAATTATGTGTCAGAGTGCGACAATGCATGTGACTATTTGTTTGTGCCAGCCATTTGCAATATTGTGTAATGTGTATCTGATGAGGTAGTATGGCTGATTAGTTTGTAAACCATCGTATCCAACCATTATGCTCACATACAGTAATGCCAGAAAACATATTAAAGATACCTCATGACCAATTCAGTTGTTGTGGATCATTTCAGACTTATTGTGTAAAACAAAATCTTCAGTAGCAACCATGACATGCTGCCTCAGTTGTGCAGATATGTTATTTATTGTTGATGAATCATCCGGCAGAATAATAACAAATTTTTACTGTACAAACATATGTATTTAAGAAGAACACAGGTCAATATTTTCCTTTTATGGTAAACAAACTATGTTATTGATTTCGAGATTGTATTCCTATTTGGATGAAAATTACTTTTTGCACACAGACGTAACCAAACATAGACAACAAAAATTTAGATTTGTAATAGTTTATTGGCAATAAGTGAACATATAAATAATGAAACTAAAAACAATATACCCACCCCAGATATTCCAAAGATTTGTGGTGGCATTGGTCATGTTCGTGGAAAATAAATTGCCTGATTTTCAGTGAGAAAGTATTATTTGTGAATAACAATGAAAAAAATGTGTTTGTGGAGAAAACAGTGATCTGCTTCTGTTCAAGTTGACCGAGTGCTAAGTTGGTGCTTTTCAGGAACTAAATCAATCTTGGTGAGACAAAAATTTCAGTCTGTCTGGTCCCAGCAATTCATGTGGTGTTCCGATAAGTTTACCAAATTAACAAAATAATATGTTTAATATTAGGACAGCTCATAAGTGAAAGTGTTATCCTGGACTGTCGGTGGTATTCTATGCTGTATATCAGATTTTATCAAGTTGCAGCTCTATAATTTTCTCCCCAAGTCATCACTGCAAAACAATATCTGACTGAATGGAACCATGTCTTCAAAAAGTCATGGCAAAAGTCTATCACGTAAAATTATTTTTATTTCAAGTAATATATTCAATATATTAATTTCATGAATTTCTCAACAAGCACATCCCAGTTTTCTTTTGACATACACAGATGGAACCAGCTGTTACGTACAGCAGAGTATATATATATATATATAATGAGCTATGCACTGTATGTATATATATATATGTATATATACACTACAGTGTATCATGGTTAGATGTTCCAAGTCTACACACAGTAAGCTTCATACACAGCACTAAGTATCGAACCCTGGTCAAATACATTTACAAACCCATAAGAAACAAGTGACAATACGGGTTCAAATTAGTTTTTAAGTGTGCTTCAATTTTAGCAATAAATACAAAAACATTGAAGATAAAATACGAATCATGAGCTATAATCATCATCTGTGGAATACTCAAAAGTAAAACATTCAAGTTTGCAACTTAATATCCATTTTCCTGTTCCAAGTAGCCAATATCATGCAAGTCTTATAAGATACTAGCTTAGATGTTAATTTATCTTAGGCCGATGTTAACTGGAAGTATTTACACGTCAAATAAAGTGAAGGCCTTGCATTTCAAATTAAGTTTGATAAATTTCCTAACAATTGCACTATATATATATATATATATATTATATATACTGTATATCACTTTTACTCATGAATACATTTACCTATTCCAAGAGAAAAAATCAATTTGGTTTTGATTGATTGAAAGTAAATGCAATTTTACTAATGGTATTTTATAAATGTGTATTCCTATCCATAATCCAAATTCCATCCTCCACAACATGTTTTGTGAAGTAGGCTTCTATGTTTTATAGTGTAAAAGAATTAATTAGTTAATGTTAGTTTTCATACAACTTTTAAATGTATTCAAATCTAGAATATTTATTTATGTAATTACTGGTGTATTTTACCAAAACACTATTTTCTATTGTTTTATACATTTATATAGAAATCTAAACATGTATTTAAAAATATATAATTATATATAACAATTATAATGTTGCTGAATAAAAGTTAACAAAAAAAGTTGACCTGAACGGAATCGCAGTCTATCAATAATTTAATAGCTTTTACCGATTAATTGTTTTATGTGATGTCAAATAAACGTGGCAATGACGTACAGCATAGTCAAAACAAAGTAATAAAAAGTGCAATTCAAATGATACGTTGAATATGAAATGAAAACAGTTAGTACATTATGTTTGCCTAGGGTATATTTCCGTCTGAATAACATAACTTGTCTATGTTTTAAGGTCCGTTGTTTTAATTGGCAAAAACCTGAAGGTCATTACGCCAAGTAAAAACACGTAATCGTTTGTCCGGCCTGACGTGTCTATTCATTGTTGTAATGTTTACATATGTGGCTGACGTCATCTATTTAAGAATAAATAACAGTTAAGAGCGCATGCTCAGCGCGAGAACTGTGAATATCCGGGCACCTGATCGACGACAAAATGGCGCCTGTCGGCGAAGGCGACAGAGAAAATAGTTATCTTGATCAGAACAATGAAGAAGAGGAAGAAAATCTATGGTAAGATTATGAAACTGCGAAGCAGTTCATGTTCTATTTGAAGATATTTTCGCTAAACGCCGCGTTGTGCAGGTAATCGTAGATCGCATTCTGCAACGGCCACCCTGTCAGTCTGTGGACCCATTCCATTCACTGATTCATGCATCTCGCAGATTCCGCGTTATCTGTGACAGACATCCTGTTTACATTATTGGTGCAAGTCGATGATCTTCCAAACTATGCAATTCCACAAGTGCTTGTGAAAGCAACCGAAGTTGACTAAATCATTGTAGTCCTGCTTGGCCTTGCCACAATGTTGCTACGTTCCAACTGTCAAACACATGAGTTCGATGAATCAAATTGACATGTCTGGTGGGGCCGTGGGTTGCACTGTCAGTCAGCCTCAGACAGTGGCGTGTATCGACAGATTATTTTATATGTCAAAGCAAAAGACTGTAAGATATTAAAATAACGTGAACAAACTAAACAATAAATGCCAGTTCATATTTTTTTATTCGTATAGGCCTACAGGCTACAATAATAAATTTTCAACCCCATATTTCTATCTTACCATCATTGAAAAGTGTGTACATGAGACGTGTTTTAGTCTGATACTTTCTGGGACATGATATGCTTTTTAATAGAAATATCTTTCAAATAAGTTTGTATAATATTTTAAGAAATATTTGCAGTTTATATAATCATACTCTTGTTTTTAAATGTTGGATTTAGTGAAGTATTTGCATTTATCAAGGCACAAGGCCTTTATTTAGGATTGCCACCCATCTCTGAAAATACATCATATTTGAATATTCAATGTGTATGTGTGACTGTTTCATCTGTGTGTGTGTGTGATAAATATTGCATCCTTCATAATGGGAATGGGGGTCCATTCTATAGTTTCTTTTCGTACAGATGGCAACCCTATCTATATTTCACACTGTCATAATACGCTCTCTGTGCATCCAAATGATAGGTGGACAGGACAAGTCTCTAGATAAAGCTAGGTGATAGCATAGTATGATGTGCTGATACTACTGCTGAAAGGACATATTAAAATTATCTAAAGTCATATGATTTACAAAGTGGTATGGTATATCATGCTAAATAACTATGATACAAATTATAACAAATATTTAAAGGTGCTAAATAAAAATAATGTTTCTGTAGGTCAACCATACTTGGTGAGGTGCAGTCCAGTTCCAGTACAAAGCTGCCCAGTGGGAAGACTCTACTGGTTCTAGGTAGGTGACTGAAGCTATTCACTTACATTGTGTGTTGTATAAATTGAACATCTCTATTTAAATTTGTGAATGGACACTTCTACAAGGTTTGCCAAAAACATAAAGTAGTTATATTCTAATATGTTTGAGATATTTTACTTCTTGGCACATATTTTTTTTAACTCTACTGCGCCCAGTAAACTCACAGTTCGCCCTCTTGTAAAAAAAAATTGTGAATTAAGTGAGTTTAGTTGGAAGGATGTTGAAGTGCGTTTGTCTAGTTGACCTCCAACATCGTGCAGCATTTGGCGGATTTTACGGAGATCATTTCTCGACAATTTCGAGTCGGATATCGATGTTTGCAACGTGAATAATGTCGCCAGTGATCATGGAGACCCTGTTATCGTCCATCTACGTTGTCTGTGCGACTTTTCGTTGTTGAGATACGAAAAAGTTGACCCATCGGCTGCATGTTCATTTCGCTGATATGCAGCCATTTTGTTGATCGGATCACCGTCCGTACTTTGTTTGGTTTATTTATTTTAGGGTATTTTATTAATATGCATTATGGTCACATTGCTTCTGATAAGGGAGCATCTATTTGTGAAAGAGTCTGCTTCCTTCGTTATTAGAGTGTTGATTTGAGATGCGAAAAGAACATTCCATTCGGCAATATGATCGGTAAACGATAGCCATTTTGTAAATTATGGCATGATTTTTGTCTTCAGTCACATTGGCGTAGTTTACAAAAGCAATTATAATTTGAAAACTAACCATCAAAATTGGAAAAGTGTTTTACTAGGAGAAAACTAACATACATGGCTACATTACATTGTGTATTCAAAGATTTTTTATATGTAGCATGATGACGTGCTTGTTGCTTATTTATTTTATCATCATAATTGTTAAAGTTTGTTTCAAGATCTGAAATGTTATTGATTGCAACACAGAAATTTTAATAACACATTTTATTCACACAATCATTCCATGTACAGTGCAATTAATTTCATTTATTTTCATGCATCGGTTGTCAAGTTATTCAAATTTTAATGCAAGCAACATGCAGCGTAATTCATTGCCCACAGCAGGGTGTTAAATAAAAAGGCTGTCTAATCAGTAAAGAGTAAATATTTCTATATGCCAATAAAAAGATCTTCAGTTTTGAGGAGCACGATTACGCCGATGTTCCTTCATGATCCTTGTGCTGTAGGAGCAAGACTGATAGCGCCACTGAAAAAAAAATAGCTAATGCGTAGCAAAACAATGAGCTAATGCAAGTAAATATATTGTTCCTTCATAAACGTAACATTGACTTCTGCATCATTCAGTTACCTCAGCAAGCATTGCAGCCTATCGCAGAACAACACTGAAACTCTAGCAGTAGCTGTTGACTTCCTGTTTACCTATAATACACGTGTGGTGTGGTCGTTATGTATGCCATACAATATATGCTATGTTTGTGTCATACTAAAGCTCTGTGTTATGAATTATATCAGCATTACATAATTTCATTGACAACAGAGACATGTTGAAAATCGTTGCTTCAGGCTAACAAGATAACGGACACCCTTGTGTGGAGCAGTGAAAGCGGTGGAAATATTCTTATTGATGTGAACACAGTGCAGCATGATGCTTAGCAATCTTGTATCCAACTGCATGTTGCCTCACCACCAGGAACCTTGCCTGTTTGTACCAGCTGTTTTACACTACCACAGTAGTTAGGAAATCAATACTGTCTCGAAGGCTAGTATGTCATCAGCAGCCTATATAACTATAATATGCGTCACTGTTGCCAATTGGACAGTGTTCTTTGACTGAGCAGTATAATTGATAGAGAAAATTTATTTTTGAAGGCCGTTATTCTGATAGAAAATAGTGATTATTAAATGGGAGCGGAAATGCTTGAATAACCATTGCCATAACATAATAATGTACCATTTAGAAGATATGTGACCAAGGCTTGATGGTATATTTTAAATAATTGTTCACACTTGGAGACCACTGGGTGCAGCCACATTACGCTCAAGCTGCATTAGGTTTGACTAGTTCCAAGAATACTAGAATACGGTGTGCATGTGATGTCCTATCATGGGTAATTGTCTAGAGCAGTGAGCTGTTTCACTCACCACTCATGAAGCAGACTGAAGTACACATGCGTCAGTTGGTTGCATGTTGGCCTTTGTCTGCAGATTCTTGTGAGCAGGTGAAGCATGACCCTCAGACTGTTAGCTCCTGCAGTGTGGCTTCATTTACACTGACACTGCACTCTCTACAAGAGGTCCCAGTGCTCTAGTAGCCTGTCACTGTCTCAGTGTAGTCATAAAACTCATAAACACTGTCAACTACGGTAGAACCGTTGGGGAGTTGGCACTTGGCACAGTTATTACTCAGCAGCTAGATCAGTACAGACATCATTGTATTTGCTGCCAAGAACTTCACAGTTGCCCCTGGGATGTTGAACAGTCTTATTTGATTATGTAACCATTGTTTGAATGTCATCACAACATCCATGTCCCTATAAACTGATGTAATGTGAACTGTCTGTATTGATTAATTGGTGAGGTAATTTACAACTATAAATTATTGCATAATCTGCACAGCGCTAGGTCACTAGGTGATACAGAGTACTCACTGAGGTGTAATCCCAGTGGAATAATGGAGCATGTAATTATTCATCGATAACAAATTAGCATTTAGCAAGAAACTGAACATAATTTTTGTTGCTCTTATATGTACACTACCTGTGTATGAGATACTGTGCCTAGTCAAGTAGATTTTTTGTTTGCTAATTTGGATTTAGATGTGTATTCTGAATTATGGTTAGGTTCATAATGATGAGTGTTTAAAAATGGAATCATCATCATTGTGTAGCCATAATGTTCCGTGGTTGGGTGAAGGCTGCTTCCACATCTGCCTATCTTGCGCTATCCTCTGCCAGATGGTACCCTTCCAGTAGTCGTCTAGTTCGTCTCTCCACCGTCTCGCCGGCCTTCCTCTGGGTCTTTTACTTTCGTAGGGTCTCCAGGTGGTGATACGTAGTGTCCACTTGTTATCTCAAGTCCTGCTGACGTGCCCTGCCCAGGAATGGTTACAAATATATTTGAAGTTGTAAGACAGTATTTTAGACCTGACTCTGAAAATATATCTGCCTGACAGCTTGTGTATGTTTTATTTCAGCAAAATGTGTGATAAAAAACAGATTTGTTATTTAATACCATCCAAACTAATTCCATAGTTTTTTATTTGAATCATTTGTGTAACTCGTTTATTTAAATTTAAGTGTAGCCCATAACAAATAGTGATTAAGTAAACAAATACAAGTAAGATTTTGTGCGGCATTTTTACAGGTATACTAGCAGGTTGTGTAAGTAGTTAGTATGTTAAATACAAATGTTGATGGGGTGAGAGAAAAAGAAGCAACTGATAGAAGAACATGATTTTACCAGAACCAGATCACACATATCTGAGGGAAACACAAGTGTTGTAATTTCTTCATATGGATGTTCATTGTCATGGAGTCAGAGTTTGTAGTTGACGACAGTTAGTAAGAATCCAAATTGGCATGAATTCAACATCGGTGTGGTTTGCAGGGGAGAATGAGAGTGGTAAGACGACACTGATGGCAAAGCTTCAGGGCAATGAGGAACCAAAGAAGGGCTCTGGACTTGAGTACATGTATCTTGATGTGAAGGACGACTACAGAGACGGTAAGGAGCAGTACTAAGTATAATAACTTGTTACATAGGGCTAGTGTCCTTTCCTTATCCCCTAAAGTACATTTTATTTTATTTTAAGGACATGCAATGTGATGTTTAATTTTTTAGAAGCAATATATAATGTACTTAAGAAATAGCCACAGCAAAAGATAAAACAATAGAGGTATGTGGAATATATTGTTTTTTCTGTATTTTTTGTTGAAAATGTAAAGTCACGTTCGTATTCATGATCGCTGAGTGTCTTGTGTAGATCACACAAGACTAGGAGTGTGGATCTTGGACGGGGACCTGCACCACCGCGGCCTGCTCAAGTTTGCCGTGACGCAGGAGAATCTCAGCGATACGTGTGTGCTGCTAGTGGCTTCCATGGCACAGCCGTGGAGTCTGATGGAATCTCTGGAGAAATGGGCGGAGGTGCTCTCGACACACATAGACCGCCTGAAGGTGGCCCCAGAGAAACGAAGGAACATGGAGGAACGCTGTAAGTCTGCTTCTGTTGAGCCTCGATTCCTCATATATGGAAATACTGTTATGGTTTTTATCAGTAGATTGACCGTTTTTGGATGCATTGTTTTGTCTGCCAGTAATTGTTTTTTTGTGTCACATGTCGCCCCTAAATTTGGCAAACTTGTAGGCAAAGCCAATTGGCGTTTATTTTTTGGTTTGATTATGGGCAGTACTGTTATTATATAGCAGGGTTCAAAATTTGTCCCAATTTTTACCTGTCCCTGGAACAAGTATAAAAAACATTTTATATGTCCATACAACAATTCACTGGGCCCACAACTACATTTCAAAACCTACTTATCCATAAGTAATTAACAATGTTTGCAGTGTGATGGCATGTCCTGATAACCCTGTCAAAGGCAATGCATGCAACTGTGGTGCTAGACTTTGTAGGTTTAGCTGTGAAGAGCAGTGCTGGCAAACACCCTAACTAAGTTGTCCCATGAGCAACAAGTGGAAACAATTTCACTTTTGTTACAGGCAAATACACAAGCAGACTTTTGAATGTTGTATAGTGTATGGTTAATCTACCTGTGAACTATCGTTTAGTTTCTGATCCATGGCAATTATTTTCACAAATGTTCGTCACAAATTTTGAGCCCTGAATTACGTTATATTATGATTACTATATTCGTGACACCTTTTTAAAATTGATATTCATGAACCACGCCACATTTGTCATGTGACATCTGAATAAAGTGTGTCGTTGTTTCAGTGACACGTCACTTCCAGGAGTATGTGGAGCCGGGCGACGAAACGTCACAGTCGTGGCGTAGCACTGGTCCTGCCAGTCGCACGTCTGGTGTAGACGAAAAAGTCTTACTTCCACTGGGAGAAGACACTCTCACACATAACCTCGGAGTTCCCATCATTGTTGTCATAACAAAGGTATGTACAAATGGAAAACAAACTGAAATTTACATCTTCTTGTAAATTGTATCGTGCAATATTCTCCAGTCCAGGTTTTCTATATTTCGATAAAGGATGTCTTAATTTCTGTATGCATTTGTTCGACCTGGAAATTGATCAAATATGACTATACGATAAGGTAATTTCATAATGTGTAAGTTAAAATTATTATTGTGACACATGGGATCATTTTAAATCAAACCAAAGACATGCATTGTTTGATGTAATTCATTTTGCTTTGACCAAGTTTAATCAGATAGAACAAAATCAGTAAGATTATTTCACAACATGTAAATTAAACATTATTATTGTGACACTTTGGATCTTTTTAGATCACTCTGAAGTCATGCATTGTTTGATGTAATTCATTTTCACGTTGGCTATGTTTAATCAGACAGAGTAATGTAATGTCAGACACACATATTCACTGAGAATTGCTACATGTATAGCAATGTACATAATCATATAATCTGTTCCAGTGTGACGCCATCTCAATGCTAGAAAAAGAAAATGACTTTCGGGAGGAACACTTTGATTTCATACAGCAACACATTAGGAAATTCTGTTTAAAATGTATCCTTTCAGTATTTCTATGTGTCCGTGGAAGAAAACATTGTTTGACACTTGTGTCATTTAATTGCTAAATTGTAAGTTTGTGTTGTTCTTTCATTGTTTTATTTTGGCTCTTAAGTGAATTTATTTATGCATGTCACTGTGGAATAGCACTGTGTACCCTACAGTGCGTAATACAGTTGTGTCATCTATGGTTCATTGTTGTAACCACTAACAACACTTCCCAGTTTTGATAAATTTATTAGTCATGAAAGCTAACAGCATGTCTAAAATGCTTAAGAACTTATAGGTCCAGAAATCAGACAAACCGAATAACATTTGTTGACATTCCATCTCGGGAAACCTGTATAAAATAATTCTTTTCACATATTTTGAGTTTTAATAGTCTTCAAGAATTTCCTCTTTGGGGGACTATTAAAGGTTATTGTATTCAGTCAAGTAGATAGAATATGAAAGCAAAGTGGCTCCAGCATGAATGAATATGGAAGATTATAAATTATAATCATGTACAAAATGTATTTCTTGTGAAGATCAAAACTGGTATGTAATGCAAGTCACTAATATTACCTGCCTCCCCCCACCCCGGACATTTCTTGGTTTTCCTTGACCTTTGACCTATAAGATGGTGCTGCCCTCGTGTACACGTCGGTGAAGGAGGAGAAGAACTGCGACCTGTTGCATCGTTACTTCCTGCATCAGATCTACACCTTCCCGTTCAGTTCACCAGCGTTCGTCGTTGAGAGAGACACAGTCTTTGTGTGAGTAGACAAGGCCATCCATTGGTCCCTTTAGTAGCGCCTTCACATCCCCATCTTCTGTCGATGTTTCGATGAGGTGAAAAATAGAAAACACCATTAAACAGCTAAGTTTAATGCACATTTTCAAAATGTAAAAAGGCGTCATTGTATCACAAAGGGTGCTGTTTAAAATCATGCAGTTACGTTTACGGCGTCTTGTTTGTACTGTGTTTTCTCATGCTAAAGGTTTCTTTCACACGGCTCTGTTTCTGCATTGCAGCCCCACAGGATGGGACAACACAAAAAAGATTAGCATATTGTTTGAGAACATGATGTCAATGAAACCTGAAGATGCATACGAACAGGTCATCACAAGACCCAGCACGCACAAGGTAGGGCCACAGGTGATCTTGTGAGACAGTTCTAGTGGTGACGTTTTGTGGAGAATAGTGGTAAAGTAGCTGAACCATCCAACTCTATTTCAAGTCTCCCTGTGGACATTAGTTAGTGAAACCATAAAGCTGTAATTTGAAAATAACATACACAAACATTTGTGGATCTGCTAAGTTGCTGATGGCATAGTTCCACTTACAGGCTGTCACAATTGGTAAAATGATTCATAACAATATTCACTATCATATCACACAACTGACAGCAGTTTCTTTGTATTTCCATCTCGCACTTCAAAGTGAACTAATTTCCTCTTGTAAGAGATTTACTTAGTATTCTACACAATGGGGACACTAAAACATGTCAACTTTTACTGTTTAGCTCGTACACAGAGACACGGAGTTGATCGCGGAGGATGAACAGGTGTTCCTGATGAAGCAACAGACGATGCTCAGCAAACAGCCGACGGCTGGACAGAGGGTGGGTGTCACTGCAGCCCTGCTGTGGGATAACTGCTCTTACTTCGTGCTTTACCAATATATTCGTCTAACTTTAATTGAGTTACCAGGGGTAGTGTGTATGTGGACATCTAACTTTTTTCTCATCAAGTGCCAAACATTCAGGGACTAATGTATGACTCCTAGGAAGAAACGGAACTGATTTTAATATTTCTTAATGAGTTATGGAGGTTAGTCTTTATTTTAAGGGTTTGTGCCAGACATTAATCCATTGTTCATAACACGTATTCTCTGCGATTGATCCAAGGACTGCCGATAAGTTGAGAATATTTTCAGTTCAGTTATTGTGAAAAAACATTTCATAAGTTATAAATACCATGGGAATCTGTTTATGTTACGCCATCCAGAGAACGTGTTTGCTGATTTGTCTGAAATTTTGGATATTTCACTGCACATTAAATCAATCTGCTTGCCAAACTAATGGTGCATTGCAGTAGTCGATCTGATGATGAAATACTACTGTGATAGTTGACATTGCAGATCTTTCGGTAATAACGGGGGTTGACAAAACAACTGAATGACTTGTGTTGTGGTTTTGCAACTTTTTTGGTTATGTAACTTACTTATCGACATAACATCAACAGTTGCCTATCAAAGGTGCAATATTCAGTATACACCATTTTAAACTGATGGTAAAAACTGTCTCAGTATGAACAGGAAATCTTATTTATTGTCTGTCATTCTGTAATGATATTTTTCTGCTAGGAGTCGCCACTGCGGACAGCAACTGGGGTACAGAAGCCACCGATGACGCGAGTGTCAACGTCACCTGCAGCTCAGGCAGGCTTGGCTGGCAGCCCCAAGAAAGTGAGATGCTTGGTTCTTCTTGAGAAAATGTATTACTTGTGTTAATGTATTACTTGTAGTTGTATTTACAATAGTTTTGTTGAAACAAAACCGAATACAGGACTTATAGACACACTACAGATACAATGTATTACTGAGATAAGTCACGTACGCAGTCGCGTGTGCAGCCACGCGCGTGCGCACACACACACACACACACACACATTTTAACTGTAATTATATTGCATATCCCTAACATTGTTCTAAAATAGAACCTTGCAATATGGTTACCTCACTATTACAACTACCTTCCAATTAAGGCCACCGTTGGGCAGTCCCAAATTTTTTGTAATAGTATAAGAAATTTTTTCTTGTAATATGGTCACCTCTCCATTCAGGACGTTTGGAAACGGTGACGGTCACAATGAGAGTGAACTGTAGTTATATAGATACTAGCAAAGGGGTTGTGCTGTTGAATTGCTAATGAGTATGTGTACAAACTGACCGTTACGTCCTTGTGTGTGGTCAGCTGGAGGCGGGCAAGCCAGGCACGGGAACAAATGAGGGTGTCCTCGCTAACTTCTTCAACAGTCTACTCAGCAAGAAGACAGGAACATCACCCGCAGGCTCAAAGTCAACAGGTGACTACATCGCAGCTCTTATTACTTCACTTGACGTCACCAAATCTCAAATCTCACTCACCAGACACCTGTCACACTACCCATTTGTTCCATCATGAACATGCTCATTGGTATTCATAACATTAGTGTAGAAATCATAGACAGAATTGTCATTGTTCTTTTTTTAGAATTATGTTATCATACTCATAGTGCATTAGCATTTCTCACAGACAGCCAAGTCAATAATAATTTAGTAGTTTGTCCAATGATTTAATAATAATTAATACATTTTCATGAATAAGCCAGTGTGTTGCAGGGGATGTTAGGTTAATATTTCATGAAAAAGATGAGTCCATGAAAAGGTTAGGTTGAAAAACACCCATCCATCTGTATATAATTAGTTTGCAGTGTTGTTAAATGTCTTATATGAGTATAAGAAATTATGTTTAATTTCATAAAATCTATGTAGAATGTCCTCATAAGACTGCATAGACTGCACAGTTTTACTTGTGCACCTAGTAAATGATTTCACTACTTTAGTAGAGCTGCCTTACACACTAAAAACTTGACCGCTTAATAAATGCTGGTTATATTTTTATTGGTCCATTTTAGTCAAACATTGTCATATTGATGTAGTCTATTTGTGTATCACTTCCGTTGATTTTAGTGCATGTTGTGTTTCAGAGAGGGCAGCAGTGAGCCGTGAGGTCGACAGAATGACGCGGGTGAAGGAACCGTCTGGGAGTCATTCGAACAGCAGTGCGTCATGAGCATGGCATGGCACCATTTGCGTCACTGCGTCATCGTCATGACACTATCCGTGTCATTGTCATGGCACTATATGTACTGATCCTCACAGAGAACTGGTCATCTTGCCCGTGGCTATGCCGTCACACATACGCAAACTTCCTCGAAGTGTAGTCCCTGCCTGCTAACACACGCAGGCTCTGTCCAAATTCACAGACGCAGTGGATTACTAATTATTAATTTACAAAAACTGTAAATACAACAGCAGTAACAGCTGCTTCAGATATTAGCAACTGAAGGATTTGGGTCCTGTAAACATTGTGTATCTCTAATGAGAGATTACTTCATACCGCTTACCTTAGCTACTATATTTACCAACAATGCAGAATATTTATCAGCTGCAGTACAATTCTCGAGTAAAATACATTAAAAAGTTTGCATCTGCCTAACAGTATCCATCTTTCCGATCGAGAAACATTCGAATTGAGCATGACTTACCGACCTATATTTTTCGAGCTAATTATGAATGTATATATTAGAAGTTATGTATTTTGCAGTGTACAGTGTACTTGTGATCTCTGGTGAGTACGGGAGACTGCGATGTCATCCGAGATCCGCTTCAGTTTAGTTGTCTACTAGTTGCATTTCTGTGATGATAACTGCTGGGGCTATATATATCAATGGGGTTCGTTGTAGACTCGAAAAGCCCTAATGTGTTTTTCTCTGTGTTGCTTGGCTACATCCAGCGTAAATGCAGTCGTTTTGTTGACCCAATCACCACAAATCGCACAGGTATAAGTAGCTGCAATATATGCTGCGTGCTTTGGTTTGGAAAGTTACTGCGATGTAACAAAACCACACTAGTCGCTGAAACATCAAACTACATGCAGCAGAAACTCCACAAAGTCATTCGCTGTCTCTTCACAGAGTTAATCTTGCCCAAGCAATATTTGTAAATCTGGCAGGCGTGTCGACTATCATTCTGTTCATTTGGAAGTGTGATTCAAGATCTAGCGAGGTTGGAAACGTGGATGGCTTGTGTAATCACGCTGCGCCTTCTATACTCTCGAGCGTGCAGTTTGTTGTCTTTTCAAGCTTCCGTTGCGCTGCGCAATTTGCGATTGATTACATGTATGTAATAGCAGGTGCAACAAACCATAACAAGTACCGTGCTTCCTTTTTCAGAACTTGGTCAAGCTCCGTGTTTGTTGTCTCGGCACTGGGGCAGCCGAGTTGTGTTGTAGAAACGATTTCTCTGTGTTGCCATGTTCCTGTTGTTACACCTTCCAACATGCTTTAAAGTCAGCCAGGATTCTGTAGGTGTTTGTCATTTCTCAAACCTGGCATTGCTTTACCTGGCAAGAAAGTTGTCAAGCTGTTTCTTCTTGTGTGGTCCAGCCAGATTTCTTAGGCTGTGGTCTGTCTGGCGTGTCATTGCTATTTCTCGTTAATAACCATAGAGATGACTATGTTTCTTGAGATAAAACAACGTCAGGGTGTTTGTACTTGTTCAGTGTTTCTGTGTACTGTTACATGAAGCAAGGTTCAGCCGGTGGTTTTGCGAAGCAAGAAGCGCATCATAAGATATATTTTTATATTAGTGATGCTTGTCAAGCATGAGGTCACAGACGCAGATTTCATGCTGCAGATATTTCAACTGGCTAACACAAGTGTGCCAGAGCTAAGACTTCATACTGCACGTTCGGAGAATCGAAATCACAATAGTTTCTAGAATCGCAAAAATATGCACTGCATTGGTTTCGTTGATCTAGTCACAACACGGGAGTAATGCTGCATTGGGTTCCCATGAATTGGTCATAGCTCACCAGCAGGGCAGGAGTTTGCAAGAAAATAGAATAGTTTTGTGTTTGGCACATAATAACGTACTTTGGTGTACTAGATTTGCCTTGGAGGATTGGCAAGGTGCTCTGAGAAGAATCGTAAATAATGTGTACTTTTGGCTTGCATGTGTTATTTTGTGTAAGGTGCTTGTGTCTTCCAGCCAGCCACCCGTACAGGATCGCTTTGTGTAAGGTGTAGATCTGACAGCGAGTTATACAGCGTTTTGCCCTGCGTAGGTGGTGTTAGTCCGTGTTCGCCAGATTACAGACTCTTGCAAGTTGCCGACTTGTACATTGTCTTATAGTGAATGTATCATAATTCTGTTGCTGTACAATATTTAAACTTGTTTTAGAACAGCGCTCTGAATTTGTTTGCTTTTTCCTCAGCTTTGTCGCTCCCAGTATTGTCTGTGAAGTGTAAAACTGAAATTTAGCAGTAGAAAGAGATTTGTTATCTCTTGTGGAGATAGAAACTATCTAAATCCAAACCATTCTGTTTGATGTAGACATTGCTAACAGTGTATATATAATTATTTGCAAATAGTCAAGACTTCAAAACAGATCCATACTGTCAGCAGAATATCAGAATTCGTCTACCAGTTGCTCAACAACTAGATGAGTCCATGTTTCCAAATTGTTATATTCCTGAAGTATCTAATTGTTATTGTTAAATTTATGTATGCCATGCGAATGAATTACAAGCAAACTAGCATTACTTATAATCCGAAAGTTGTGACATTTCACTTAAGAGAACTGTGCTGAAATACTAATCGGTGTCCAATTGTTACATATTTATATCACTGGCCACAAGTTGGCGGAGTTAAATACTTATTGGTACATGTTCAGTTTTAATTTGACATCTTATTGGTTCGGGTGAAGTGAAAGTCAAAGATCCTACCCAGTGTTGGCCGACATGTCTTACATCGCAGCACCCAAATACAGTTGTCCTCTCTTGAGCCCCCCACCACCCCACCCCCGACAACAGCAGTCAGTTGTATATTTTTATTGCTAAAACTATCCCAGCTTATCATGCATGTGGTTTGGCTTGGTGACCAGTTAGGTTTCAGTTACTTTATCTTAAAGGCATTGCATACTTTAAAAAGGTTTGATAACAATCCTTTTTCAAGCCCAAGTACCTTTAGTATACATTACTTTGTATTATATTTAGCAGCACGTCCAGCCCTGACTTGTTATCTGTTCAATAAAAATGCAGGGAAATTACAAGTATCAAAGAGTAGACAAATGGATGCAACTAACGTTGATTCATCAACATTATTAATACCAGTTATTTCCTAGTGTGTAATTTATTCTAGGAAATTTTGATTTCGCTAAATTACTATTATTTTTAGTGTTGACATTTCGCTTAAATTTGGGCGTTAATTACCCCTGAAGGTTCAGCATGGGAATATGTAGCCAAAAAATTGAAGATAGTTCACATGAATAAGCAAACCCTATGTAAACAAAATATTGTTTTCAGTAAGGAAGGAAGGCTGGTGTGCTGTAGTCATGACAGTGGCGCCATCTGGTGTATTTAAGCTGTTTAAAATACGCTTCGATTTGGGTACCCAAGCTCCGTGAGGTGGCAGCACGTTTTAAGACCCCGCCGATGTAGCCATCAGGACGGCCTTACCCCAGAATAGGGTAAAGACGCTGACTGGCTCTCAGGTCAACTATGGAATAAAACTAAAATAAGAATACACACACGCAGTACTTACATTGGACAGTACTTAATATTACAAGCATTCAACAGTGAACTTATATCAACACAAAAATAAACAGAAATACAAATTTGCAGTTGTTTATAAAGCAGCAATTATAGCAGGATTACCCAGGCTCCACATTATAGATAACATTCAAAAGCCAGCTAAGTAACGAGACTATATTCTCGGCGAAGTCACGCAGCAGAGCCAAAGTCGGTTAAACGAGACTGGGACACCTGGCGACAATTTCACTATTTTCATTGTGGTTGTGGTAGCTGGACATTGTCTAATTGGAGTCAGACCACATTTGCATTTTCCATATGCGACCATTATAACGTTTCCTTCATTTCCTACTAATCTTAAGCAGCCATGTTATTGACAATTTCACAGCAAATTTACCCTCCATAGACAGAAGTTATGTGAAAAATTCGTGAACTTTTAATACCTCAGGCTCCCACAAACTTCTTTCAAACTTTACACCCCTCCATTTCTGCTTGATCCACCCACGGATTGCCCCTGATTACATCACCATGCAAAATGACAACTGTATTAATACGCAGAAATGTACCGACTGACAGCTGTCGTAATTTGACAGCTCTGGTGCCCCGCTGCACGAAAACATCATTTCTACATATATGCTCACAGAAATTCAGACAACCTGCATAATGCTGCTTTTAAGGGGTACTCTTTGGTCGTACGGGGAATGGCGAATGAGCACCTTATTGTGGTCTTACATCAACTATTGCGATAGCATCCAGGAATAGCGAACACTCAGGATCAGAAATAGTCCCACGGCATAATTTCTGGGTGTAGTCATTTCGTTCGTTCCATTTAATTAATCCAGTGTTTAGCGTAAACACCATTGGCAAAAGAAGATAAACTTGCACCGCTCCAAAGTTTACAGATTGCTAGGAATGTTAGCGTGAACGCGCACGTAAACATACCCATGCCCCAAAGTGCTCGCGCGCATCATTGCGGAAATCAGTTGCAGGCGGATTAATATCACCCTACCACAACACCTCTTTATCATAAGCTTCCGCACACGAAACTGTATCCCAGCAAGTACATACGAATCCATGCGCCCATGAATACATACGCATACTCCCCCAGAGTCATAAGAGCCTGGAATCCCCCAGAAGTTATAAGCATCCCCACACTACACCCATTTCAACAAGCACCCGGTACCATCCACATTTTCGCTTCAGCCCACCTCACCAGACTATATTTGTAGAGCGCAATGGCTCAGGGGTAGAGCTTCGTACTCTCGACTACGAAAACCCGGGTTCGAATCCTGTGCTGCGGTGTTATAATTACACAAGTTTTATTAGCAACTCAACTGAGTTGGATTGACATTACAATAGGTTACAATTAACTCATCAAAACATCATACAAATACAATAGAAATACATCTGATACCGCAAATCATACCGTATTAATAGCCTTTTTACTGACAGTTGTATAAAGCCCACGGTATAGAGGAGTTACGGAATCTATTCGTTCTAGTAACTGGTAACGGGTACACCTTTTGTTGTCTAATATTATATTCGATATGTCTTTTGTCAGGCAGCAGATAATTTAATCCTTGTGTGCCGTCTTTAATTTTATCAAAATATTTGATAAAATTGGGCATGTTTTTTTCACTCTACAATGCTCCAGTTCACTCAGCTGTATAAATGTGTACCTGGCTATAGACAGTGGTGGATATGTGTACGAGCAGCATTCGCGCATTAATTGCAGCATATGGCTGGATGCTTCCCAGAGAAGCCGAGATGGTGTCTGAGTGAACAGGTCTGTCAGGGAAGTAAAGTATATATCGCTTTGAATGGTCTCGAGGACTGGATACTGCGCTATGTAAGAACTTGCCTTTTATATCTTAGATACAGACATATTGCTTTTGATCTGCACACATTGTAACACTTGTTTTACTTAATTATTCGTTTCAGCTTTTATTATTGTTCTTCAAAATTCACTTCCATGACCCCTTTGCATTGCGCACTGCACAGTTTCTTGGTTAGCTGCAGGGAGACTGTGTGGAGTATAATAGGCATAAGACCAGGCAACGGAGACGTCAGTGAGGCAGGAGATGAGAGCCAGCCCAAACCTCGGATGCACAGATACGGCCGCACTTGGGGGAGGCTACTGCAGCAGTAGGGTCTTGACTCCGCTGCTTGCGGGCTTGGCGCTTCTTGTCCAGGTCGTGCAGACGCACGTCTCGTCAAAGATACGAAAGCCCTTGTGAACTGTCTGGCGCCAGGTGTGGCGGTCTGCTGCAATTAATCTCCAGCCAAATCGGAGAAGATCTTTGGTAGTCGCGAGGTGTCCATTCGGACCACGTGACCGACCATGATGAGTGACTCGATGCCGGATGTTTTGGAACGTCGGAACACTTCAGTGTTGGAAGTTTTTCCAAGTTATGCCCATGATCCTTCGGGAGCAGCGAAGGAGGACCTAGTCAAGCATTTTCAATAGGTCTTTTTTTGAGTAGTGTGTACAATTTCCGTGTCTCGCAATGATGAAGTCAGGAAACTCTCGAGGTAGATAACGTTGTTGACACTGTTCAACTTGGTGCCCGCAATGTCAATAGTCGTCTCGGAGGGGAGGAGGCCGAGTGCAGGTTGAAGCATCACTGCTGTCTTCCGAAGGCTGACGGTCAGGCAGCTTCTACAAGGCAGTTGGTAAGGCCTGGCAACTCTGATTTACCCTACGCAGCTAAGACACAGCCATCAGCAAAGAGGAAGTCCCTCACGAGCGCCTCCAGGACTTTTCGTCTGGCTTTCGGACGCCTCAGACCAAGGAAGGGACCATTGTATTGGTAACGGATGGTGGTACGACCACCCGTCTTGGACGGTGCAGCAAACAACGTGGTAGCAACAATACGCTGAACAGAGTGTGTCCGTGGACGCAGCCTTGTTTAACCCCATTTAAACATGGGAAGGGGTTTGGATAGGGTATTCCACAGGCCTTCCCGGTCGACGGTGTCAAATGTCTTGGTCAGGACTACAAATAGGAGATCCAGGCTTTGGGTCTGTCCACGACACTTTTCTAGTAATTGGCGAACAGCGAATACCATGTCCAACGTCGCCCCGTTTGTTTTGAATCCACACTGAGTCTCCGAGACATCGTCTAATATGTGATGTATGATCTTTCCAGCTGTGCTCTAGAGTGATACACTACTGTGTTTATCGCAGGAAGCATTGTCACGGTGTTACCTTTGTTCTTGTAGATGATGTTGGCATCCTTGAAGTCCTGTTTGACAGAACCTTGTTCCCAGAACATCTGCATCAGCTCAGTGAGTCCGATGACGATGGCTCCACCTCTTTCTTTGAAAACTTCAGTTTTCCACATGGGCATGGTGCTGCTTTCTCTTACTGCTGGTGTCTGGTGACTTTCTTCCAGCGTTGGCGGGCCATCCTGAGATGTAATAACTGGGCGCTGGACTGTCTGTTTATCAATCTGAGAAGGTAAGCTCAGCAACTGGCTGAAATGTTCACACACACACACACACACACACACACACACACACACACACACACACACACACACACACACACACGCGCGCGCACGAGCACGTGCACACGCGCACACGCACACACATGCACGCACGCACACGCACACGCACACGCACACGCACACGCACACGCACACGCAAACGCAAACGCAAACGCAAACGCAAACGCAAACGCAAACGCAAACGCAAACGCAAACGCACACACACACACACACACACACGCATGTACACACACTTGCGCATGCACGCATGCAAGCACACACACCTTACTTTCGCCAGTTGAGGATAACATTTATTTTTAATCAACAGTTAGTAAGTAAAGACATTGCTGTCAAGTGTCACATATTCTCTGGTAATAGCCAGCAAAATTACAAGTTTACACATAACTATGCCCGTTCTTCCTCCAGGAGAGCTCCCGCTGTTATTAATCTGCAATAAATACACACATGTCACACATCTGATTAACTGCAGCCACGACAACGGCTCGCCGCCATCTTAACGCGCTCCTGCCGCTGGGCCACCTGCCGGGCATTATCTAACCCCTTGTTGTTAGGACGATTTGACCACTGCTTAATTACGTGTAAATAGCGTCCCTTGTACGGCAATTACCCAACTGAGGCACGCGTGTCGCGGAGATGATAGCCGGTTTAGGGAACAGACCGCGCGGCGTCAAGTGTTGGGTCGACGGTCTAGCTATGCTTTCAACTTTTTAATGCATGTCCAATCGATTGACTGACCACACCGGGTAGTGGCGACAGATGTCCGGCACCACGCCAGTTGGAGGACAATGAAGCAACGTGGCCACCTGACCTGTTAGGTCGGTCCACCGTTACGTCATCCTTGACCGTAATCAAATGTGTAGATAATATTGTAAAAGCTCCGACGCCAATAGCAAAAACACTGATGTTGATCAATACGCTTTACGTACACGTGTATTTGAATTAGGTAGCCTTAACTATTGGTTTAATTTTTTTAATGTATTTAATATTTATAGGGCCTACACGCTCATGACAAGTTTAAAACAATGTTGGGGAACGTACAAGTTGTTTAAATTTTCCATACATAATTAGTCATTAATATACGCAAGATAGTCATAAGATGTAGCGCATTTCAGTAAAAGTTGGCCAGTGTTCGTGTATAATTATGTACGTTCAATGAAAACCATTATGAAATCCCACGGAGTCTTTTTTCTTTTGGAAACTCTAAAAACAGTCCACTTATGATTATGTGAGCGTGTGCCCAAAAATCTCTCGCTCTCGCTCTCGCTCTCGCTCTCGCGCTCGCGCTCGCGCTCTCGCTCTCGCTCTCGCTCTCGCTCTCGCTCTCGCTCTCGCTCTCGCTCTCGCTCTCGCTCTCGCTCTCTCGCTCTCGCTCTCGCTCTCGCTCTCGCCCTCGCCCTCGCCCTCGCCCTCGCCCTCGCCCTCGCCCTCGATCTCGATCTCTCTCTCTCTCTCTTTCTCTCTCTTGATAGTTTCCACGAACTGAATGATGTTGGGATAGTGAATACATTGCAAAGGATAACTGGTCCATCATCAGATTGCAGCGTCTCAAACCTGTTTCAAATAATTAATGCTCCCTTACTGTGAACTGGAGATATATAATTTCAAATAGTTAATGCTCCCTACATTGTGAAATGAAGAAATATAAAAGTAGCGTATAGGGGCTTAACGGGACTAGTTCAACTGTCAAACGTAGTAATTAGTAGCTATAACGGAATTAAAAAGTAGCTATAACGGGAAGTAGCTATAACGGGAAGACTCCATGGCGATTACCCAGGCTCCGTGAGGTGGCAGCACCTTTTAGCCCTTCATATCCGCCTGGTAGTTTTATGCTTTGCAAATGTTACAACCAGGGCGGCCTTACCCCCTAGAATAGAATAGAGACGCTGATGGGTCAAGTACGAAATAAAAACTAATATAGAGATACAATTTTTTTAAGAAAATTGTATACTATGAAAAGAATTCAACATCAAACTTATGTCCACACAAAATGGACAGAAATACAGTTGTTTATGAAACAGGAATTATGGCCAGATTACCCAGGCTCCGATAGTTGGCAGCACTGTTTAGCCCTTCACACGGATAACATTGAAAAGCTGGCTATATGTGACAAGACTCTCTTCTTGTCGAAGGTACACAGCCGACCGAGAATCGGTTAAGCGAAACTGTAAGCAGTGGCTGATGGTCCACCGGAAACCGCACGTATCCACGGAAGTGACGTCACTAATACGTATCGCCTTTTTCGCGCTCTTCTGCGGTGTAACGGAATAATTTTCTGGATTAACCCGGAATGCAACAACACGATGCAGCGGGCAGCAGATGAAACAAGCAAGGTAAGATAGATTGTGACATGGAAGCCCCATAAGTGATAAGAGAAAATGCTAATGGGATTAGTTATTCATAAACTCATAATGTTGACCTCCAGACGCTGCCACCCGATTGCTGTGTTGTTACGCTACGCCATCCCATAGAACTGGTGACAGTACTCACGTATTAGAATCGTTTATTAAATATAGTGTCCAACAGGTTTCTTGCCCCTTTGTACAACAATACCCTGCACCCTGTGTGGGGCATGAATCACCTCGTGACCAAAACAAAACCAGTCTGACTTCTCGGCGGAGTTACGCAACCGAGGGAGACCCAGAAGACATGACGAATATCTATTAATTGCGACACTAGAGGGCAGCACGGTGTAAACAGGCTGTCTTGGTCGCCAGGTGGCAGAACTGGCGGCACCATTCGCCATAACATGACTCCCGTTGCATGAATAATGTTTGCTCTCCAATAATACTTGCACTCCACACGTTTTCCTTATGTTATCAATACTTTGTGCGGTGGAATCGTTCTCTAAGCTGGACCACAGTGTCACATGATTCAATCGCATACCGGAACTTTGAGAATAACTGAAGACGGTTTGACGTCAGCCTGCTGCTCCGGGCGTCCGGAGACAAGACTGGTGACGAGTCGACGGGATTACTCGGGCGTCATGCTGACACAAGATGGCGGCCTGATAATTTTCCAATTATTTCATCACTTGACCGCGTGACACGAAGATGCCTCGAGTGTCATCGCGAGGAATGGATGGGCAGATGTGATCAGTACATGATTACTCGACTGGGTGTAGTTTATTATGTTACCATTCTTCTGTCTTGTATACGTCAGATGAAGTCAAAGGTTCCGCGCAGAGAAATAAAAAAGCTGTCGTGGACTAGAATCTTACTATCCGGCTCCCATTAGCGTTAATGTCCAGTTGATATAAGAGGCAGAAAGTTAAAGATAGACAACTGTTTGCCTCTCGATAAGCTCGATACTTCCTAATCCGCATGTCATGTTTAACTTCTGGTGGTAATCTTGTTAACTCTTGTTAAGGCTAACGTTATTTCAATTAATAGTTTTTTTTTAATTAATTATCATCTATTTGAGTGGACGGGGACCCGCGCTATATCATTAATAGGAGTAATTATTGTATTAAAAAGAAATGATATCCATTAAGATTAATAGTTAGCTAATTCCGCTCTAAAACTACCGTTAGCCGATTCTCGTTCTATAACCATTTTAGATGATGCTCGTTCTACAACCATAGTTAGTTACAATGTCCCTGCTCTACAGCCACTGCTGGTCGGTCCCCGTTCTATAGCCACTGCTAGTCGGTCCCCGTTCTATAGCCACTGCTGGTCGATCCCCGTTCTATAGCCACTGCAGGTCGGTCCCCGTTCTATAGCCATTGCTGGTCGGTCCCCGTTCTATAGCCACTGCTAGCCGATCCCTGTTCTATAGCCACTGTTCGCCGATCCCCGTTCTATAGCCACTGCTGGTCGGTCCCCGTTCTATAGCCACTGCTAGTCGGTCTCCGTTCTATAGCCACTGCTAGTCGGTCTCCGTTCTATAGCCACTGCTAGCCGGTCCCCGTTCTATAGCCACTGCTGGTCGGTCTCCGTTCTATAGCCACTGCTAGTCGGTCTCCGTTCTATAGCCACTGCTAGCCGGTCCCCGTTCTATAGCCACTGCTGGTCGGTCTCCGTTCTATAGCCACTGCTAGTCGGTCCCCGTTCTATAGCCACTGCTAGCCGGTCCCCGTTCTATAGCCACTGCTGGTCGGTCTCCGTTCTATAGCCACTGCTAGTCGGTCCCCGTTTTATATGGCCACTGCTGGTCGGTCTCCGTTCTATAGCCACTGCTAGCCGGTCCCCGTTCTATAGCCACTGCTGGTCGGTCTCCGTTCTATAGCCACTGCTAGTCGGTCTCCGTTCTATAGCCACTGCTAGCCGGTCCCCGTTCTATAGCCACTGCTAGCCGGTCCCCGTTCTATAGCCACTGCTAGCCGGTCCCCGTTCTATAGCCACTGCTAGCCGGTCCCCGTTCTATAGCCACTGCTGGTCGGTCTCCGTTCTATAGCCACTGCTAGTCGGTCTCCGTTCTATAGCCACTGCTAGCCGGTCCCCGTTCTATAGCCACTGCTAGCCGGTCCCCGTTCTATAGCCACTGCTAGCCGGTCCCCGTTCTATAGCCACTGCTAGCCGGTCCCCGTTCTATAGCCACTGCTAGCCGGTCCCCGTTCTATAGCCACTGCTGGTCGGTCCCCGTTCTATAGCCACTGCTGGTCGGTCTCCGTTCTATAGCCACTGCTGGTCGGTCCCCGTTCTATAGCAACTGCTAGCCGGTCTCCGTTCTATTGCCACTGCTAGTCGGTCTCCGTTCTATAGCCACTGCTAGCCGGTCTCCGTTCTGTAGCCACTGCTAGTCGGTCCCCGTTTTATAGCCACTGCTAGCCGGTCCCCGTTCTATGGCCACTGCTAGCCGGTCCCCGTTCTATAGCCACTGCTAGCCGGTCCCCGTTCTATAGCCACTGCTAGCCGGTCCCCGTTCTATTGCCTTTGGGGAGACGCAGTGTTGCGTCTCATTATGCCGACGCATCTGGCGTCACAATGAACGCCTGAACTCACACAACCGGCCGAGTAATCTGCTAGGCAAACAGTTGATTATCTCGCGCCGATAACTCGGCTGCTGCCTCGGCACAAATGAGCAATAAATACGTCGAAACATTCTGACTCCTGGTGGCCCGGGCCTGTCACATCGCTTTATGGTAAATACTCCCTCCATGTTCAGGTTCTAGCCTCTATATATATATATATATATATATATATATATATATATATATATATATATATATTAGTATAATATATATATATATATATATATCATATTAAGATGTGCATTGTTTCAACTAACGCAAACGGTATTCCTTTATACTGATACTGAATACTTTACGAAACGAAACCATTCCAGAAATATTTACAAGGATTTACTGACATTTTGGCAGACGCATTTGGCATGGAAGCAGCATATAATGATAATATTCAGCGTTTCTACTGACCGACCAAGATATTCTATAGTAGCCACTGGGCAGTAAGGAAAAATCATTTAAGAGACGTTCACGTTCGCTTTTATTTAAAAATGTCATACAATATAATGTTTATAAATTATGTTGTAATATACAAACTCTTACTTACCGCCACCGATGCTGAAACCGAAGCAAAAAAATTGAAATTCAATGTTTACTAAACTTTCCGTCGCTCTTACCGGTCAAAATGTTACGATAGATACTCTCCGTATAATATGATTTTACGATAAAAACAAACAAACGGAAACAGTCCCCATTATTGTTAAAGCACAAGTACAAATGTGTATCCATATAACAGGTTGTGTCTAGATAATATATACAGAGCAACCGCATTACCCATCATCCCAAAAAACCCAGATATTTTGCTATCATTGCATGGTAACTGAATTTCCAACCGTTAGTATAGACCCGCTCTTGTGTGTGAAATCTGTGCATGATCAGTTAATCAGGAAACTTATTAAACCGATCAAGATCAAGGTGTCCTGGTCAGAGACGTGCCATCGTATCCTAATTTCGGAGTTATACTCTTGCTAAATTAACTTAGAATACTCCGATACACAGTATCTTGCATCGGCATCTAATCAACTAAAGTGAACCCAACCTCGCACACAACACGGCGAACTGGCAACGACCAGTCGAGACCCAACAAACATGGAGCCGTGCGAATCGTAATTACCAATTGGTCCAAGTCGTCGCGTTGTGATCTCCAGGTTTCTATCAATTTTCCCGTTGATTCGTCGATTTCAGAGTCGGATAAGCCGTGTGATGCGCATTATCTCCGCGTGGTGGCGTCGCGTTCGGCGCCAGTAAGCAATCTGCTACTGCCGACAGCTGGCGCGGTGTTGCTAAACGTCCACGCATAGACTGCCCCAAGAAACATTGCACCCTCCTTTATGTCTGCTTCCAGAGAGGCGTATACCCCGGGAGTATGTATGGCATAGGTTTTTTTCTTGCCCCCTCCGTAACGATCGTGTCCCGGGGATATTGGCCATGGATTATCGGACTGTTTAGTTAATGTGCATGACGCGCGATCAATGTGTTGGTCTTACCAAAACGGGTAGAATGTTGGTGTGTGTGTGTGTGTGTGTGTGTGTGTGTGTGTGTGTGTGTGTGTGTGTGTGTGTGTGTGTGTGTGTGTGTGTGTGTGTGTGTGTGTGTGTGTGTGTGTGTGTGTGTGTGTGTGTGTGTGTGTGTGTGTGTGTGTGTGTGTGTGTGTGTGTGTGTGTGTGTGTGTGTGTGTGTGTGTGTGTGTGTGTGTGTGTGTGTGTGTGTGTGTGTGTGTGTGTGTGTGTGTGTGTGTGGTGTGTGTGTGTGTGTGTGTAGCGTGTGCGTGTGCGTGTGCGTCCATGTGGACGTGTGCATATTTATGGGTGTATTTATGTGTGTATGATAAAACATAGGCATGTGTGCATGCACATTTAGTTACTATTTCAAGCCTAATTCTATTTAGGTATATAATTGAAGCGTCCAATTAAGCCAGGAGCACGTCTGCTTTTGCATCTAGCCGACAGAACAATGATACCCTCGTACGTGGAGGCGTTTGGCGGATGTACCGGGGTTCTGGGTGCAAGCCTACGGGGCTACAAGTAGGCCTAACTTGCTGCTTAAGGCGGGTTGAAGTCATTTAATAGAAGACCTGTGATTTTACAATTACTTGTTTATATGTCTGTGAAAGAAATACCAAGCGAAAAAAAAATGGTAATGATAACTACAATATACTGGCACTTTTCAGTATGATGTCACAAACCATTGATTAAAGACTGTTTTATTTTGAGCTGAATACTAATGTGAGTCCGGAAAGCGAAGCAATAACATATGCAAAGCTATACACACATAACACAGTGTGTGTGTGTGTGTGTGTGTGTGTGTGTGTGTGTGTGTGTGTGTGTGTGTGTGCGCGCGGTGCGTGTGCGTGTGCGTGTGCGTGTGCGTGTGCGTGTGCGTGTGCGTGTGCGTGTGCGTGTGCGTGTGCGTGTGCGTGTGCGTGTGCGTGTGCGTGTGCGTGTGCGTGTACGTGTGTGTGCGTGCGTGCGTGCGTGCGTGCGTGCGTCCGTCCGTCCGTCCGTCCGTCCGTCCGTGCGTTCGCGCGCGCCCGTCCGTGCGTGCGTGCGTGCGTGCGTGCGTGCGTGCGTGCGTGCGTGCGTGCGTGCGCGCCGCTGCGTGCGTGCGTGCGTGCGTGCGTGCGTGCGTGCGTGCGTGCGTGCGTGCGTGCGTGCGTGCGTGTGCGTGCGTGCGTGCGTGCGTGGTGTGTGTGTGTGTGTAAATTATGAATGTTTCCGATGTTTGCCATGATGCAACGCGTCACAGAATATTCAGCTGAAATGTTACAACGGAAATACATATCTTAATATACCACAATTTATATGTATCTCTGGACTGGTCGACTATACATGGGAACTCGAATATTGGACAAATTAAGTAGAAGTTGTCTATATCAAGTCAAAAAGTAATAGTAATTGTAATACTCCTACAATGCCTATGTCGTTGGGCATTCAAGCTCAGAGGCCCAGCAAAACAAAATATTACGCATAATCATATTTGGGCAGACAAGAGTTGTCATTTGAGCGTGATATGTTGCGGTGGAAGTGAAATTTCAAAAACATTTGCTAATGTAAAGTACCGCGAGTGATTCTGAATAAGCTGTACACCTCTGAAAGGCGCGGCGACGGATTCCATCCCCCTACGCTCCACCCACACCGGCGAGTACGTCATCGGTGGTGATCCTCGGCAGGAGATATCGAGTTGTTCACAGCTATCGTAATAACAAAAACACCCGGCGACTAATGCGGACCGCGGCGCCGCCAAAACAGCGATCACGACTGCGCCGGCCCATTTCCGAGTGCGTTGTGTTCGAGTCGCTAACGAACTGAGGTCAGAAAAACAACCAGCGACCGGTCAGACCCCTGGTGGACCCCCCACGGTCGAGGGATAGCGAAAATAAACACGCCTCGCTGACAGCCCGAGCGCCGCTACTGAAGTCGTATTGTTTTCGAGGCGCGAGCACATTCACAAATTAGCAGATCATTAAAACGTGCTCAACGTCGGCTCGTCGACATTATATGTAAATTAACATTGTAAATAACCAGCAAACCGACACCGCCCGTCGTTTTTTTCACCGGTTGTGTCGACCTCTCGGGCGAACGGGTCAAACTCTCTGATTGAAATCGCGCTCTCGCGGGAGTTGGATTTCCACAATGGGTTTCATGTTACTAGGCGGTGACGACGCGAGTTGCCTTAATGAAGTCGGCTCCAGAATAGCGGACCGGACATAAACAAACAGGGAACGCTCATAAAACCGGAAACGCCGCCTTGTCCGCGTGGCTGTGTCGAGGGAAACGCGATCATCGTGACGTCCGGTGTCGGCTGTGGACGCTATCTTAACGAGAAAGGAGATGCGGTTCTGTCTCGACAACGCGCCGCTTAAAGGAAATGTTCAACGAGTGTCGTTGGCCAAATGTGCAGTCCAAATTCTGTTTTTCTCGCTGGTTTCGTTCCAGAGTCGTTTTGCGGAACGGAAACCCTACCTATAGGCCTAGTATCCATTTTGCCATGCTGACATGGTTGTGCAATTTTGTTGTATGAAATAAAAAGCAAGGACAACCGCATTCTTGTGTATTGTTTTACCAAAGGTAATAGTCCTGGAAGCATTCGGACGCATTCCAAGACATTCGTTTTGTTTATTGTTATACTCAGTGTAAATCTGAAGCAATGAAAACATTTCGCCACACAAATAAGATTTTTCGCTACATAAAATGTCAGTGTACCTAACCAAGAAAAGCAAAATACACATATATCTCACCATTCAGGGTGCCGAAGACTTCTCTCTGTAATATGTCACGCTGTCTGGTGATCTGTAAATGTCGGCTGCGGAGAAATTACAATGGCCTCGTTGTTGCCTTCCACATCGTTTGAGCCCAGTGCCAATATTACAAACACGTAGAAGAAAACACCAACAACATAACACCTTCGACGGTACTGCGGTGTCACAAGGCCCAATGGAAGGTAGAAACATTTCTGTATAAATAATTATGTTGATACTGCTGAAGCAGTGAGATATCTAGTTTACTACGCCATCCAAATGTACCGTTAAAACGATTACAGTTTCACAAATATTCCATGCACAGCAGAGAGATTCAATCAATCAATCAATCACTCAATCAATCAATCAATCAATCAATCAATCAATCAATTAACCGATATGTTTATTTTCCAATACAGTACGCAATACAACTTGTAGTAAAAGACCAGCATGTAATGTTAGAACAAAATGGGTGTACTGAAGACGAGACATTGGTAAACAAGAGTACTTTTCGGATATCAATTTCGAATATTTGCTGAGTGATGTTTGGTGTAGTTTGTGTAACTGTAAAAATACGAAATGCAGAAAATATGTTATTATTTGGATCTGAGTATTAAAATATTGTGTCATGAAAGCAAGAATGCCTCCATACATATATTGGTAGCATTCAAGTCACATTAGAAACCTTTTAATTGAGGTATTTTCACAACAAAACAGTGTTATTTTGTATTAAATATGGCAGGTGTCATAATAAACATCACAACAGATATTAAAATATATACTTATATGGTTCAAGTAGCGTTTACAATATCTAAGCCTATTTATTATGCTATTTATTGGAAAACAAAAGCTCTTTTATAGATTTAGAAAAAATCTTTTTCGGTTTCATTTGTCAAATTTGCCAAAAACTTTCTACACATATATGTACCGTAAGTATGTATGTATAATTATATGTATGTATGTATGTATAAATGTATGCATGTATATGTGTATATGTATGTATATATATATATATATATATATATATATATATATATATATATATATATATATATATATCGTATGTATGTATGTATGTATGTACGTAAGTATGTATGTATGTATGTATGTATGTATGTATGTATGTATGTATGTATGTATGTATGTATGTATGTATGTATGTATGTATGTATGTATGTATGTATGTATGTATGTATGTATGTATGTATGTATGTATGTATGTATGTATGTATGTATTATATATATATATATATATATATATATATATATATATATATATATATATACATAATTGTATGTATGCATTTTGATTTATATTGCAGACCTGCAGACTTGAAACTAAAGAACAATCTGAAAAAGAAATTTTTTTTAATTCTTACCTACCCTGCACTTTTTGAGCCGACACCCCAGTTGTACCTATGAACCCGTATAGAGAAAAAATGTCCAAAGCACAACATAGCAACACATAGCCAGACTATTGAACACAAATTAAATTAATCATGTTTTTTTGAATGCATGTTTCTGTTTTCCCTCAACACTGGTGCTAGTTGGGCGTACATTTACTGTCACGGTGTATATGTGTGCAAACCGTAGAGTTCAGCGAAATGGAACGTTCGACAGTGTTACGAATGGGCGCTAATTAGGAGCATAGCTGTCGTACGTGATCGCGAAGAGAAAAACACCCAGAAGCACCAGGCCGCTGCATCTCATACATTCCAATACACCACTTTCGTATAGCCCAAATAACATGTTCTAGTAAGAATAGGACGTGACGTAAAATAGACGGTTAAGTATTTTCTCATGGGCTTCGTTAGCATCATCACGGTTTCTTGAAGCATGTTGGATACAAAACCAACTTCTTGATTTCCATGAAGTCGATCGTACTGTGTGCAGGATACCAGGCACTTAGAAATGTTTAAAAACGTGTGCGACAACGTGCAAGGAGACATGTGCATCACTCTCGGTGGATATCGGCATTGCCTGTCATTGGACGTCAGACAACGCGGTTGAGGTCCTATCGAAATCCCGCTTCAAATAACTATCACGGTGGTCTGTCACCTGCTGCAAACCTATCTAGGTTTCTTCCATTTTATGATAAAACATTACCACAACTCAAGACACCCATTGGTTCCTCTTGTCTACCAAGTTAGATTGTGTTTGAGTGTGTGGGGTGTAATAACAGACCCGGAAGACATTCACATGTTTCCATCTTAAAAAACTGAATTCATATGTAACAAAGAGGAGAAATTAATTTTTTTTAATGTACAATTATAACCAAACACCAATTTTTTTTCGGATAGCTAATGCTATGTAATATATAGGGTAAAACTCGTGGGAGAATTACAAAATAATTTTCATGTTACATTTGCATTATGAATACAAATGGCTATTATGATATTTTTACATTAATCGACCATATGCCAATATTGCAAACGTATGTATTTTTAGGATTAAGACAGAATCACAATATTTATGCGATTTCAAATAAGTCTGGTCTTTTTCCGGCTGGCAGTAGTATAGAAATTAGTTTACTTTACTTAAATGTAACCGTACTGTGTATCCTAGGAACATTACGTCTTCCAAATATCATGATTCTTGATGTGTTTGATTTATTTTGTGAAAATCGTAGTAAACGGCAAAACTGTGGACAACATGACTTGGTCATACCAAAATGTCCAGTACTTTCGTAATAGTAATACATACATGTAATGTATTTTTAAACGCAGACTAAAAGAGCCATGGATTATAGTTAAAATGTGTCATAAGATGTTTTGCGTGCTCTTCACCTTTGTGAGGCTGTGCCTCGTGTAGAGGGAACGGTGAAGCAGCTTGAGAAGGCTCCAATTAAATAATTGAACGGCATTTAACAAACTACAAATCATACTTTGTTTGTATTGTCCATAAATATGTATGTATATGTGACACCGGCTGACCAAATGAGTGATAAGTAGGATATATATATATATATATATATATATATATATATATATATATATATATATATATATATATATTTTCTTTATATATATTTATATAATTTGTGTGTGGATGGATTTATGGGTGAGTGGGTGGGTGGGTGGGAGAATGGATGGATGGATGGATGGATGGATGGATGGATGGATGGATGGATGGATGGATGGATGGATGGATGGATGGATGGATGGATGGATGGATGGATGGATGGATGGATGGATGGATGGATGGATGGATGGATGGATGGATGGATGGATGGATGGATGGATGGATGGATGGATGGATGGATGGATGGATGGATGGATGGATGGATGGATGGATGGATGGATGGATGGATGGATGGATGGATGGATGGATGGATGGATGGATGGATGGATGGATGGATGGATGGATGGATGGATGGATGGATGGATGGATGGATGGATGGATGGATGGATGGATAACATAATAATAATAATTATTATTATTATTTATAAAGTGCAATATCC
>JAODUO010000083.1:505000-532500 GCA_025642075.2 Ridgeia piscesae | reverse complement strand
GAATTACATGATGTGTCAATTCATAGTCCTCTCCTGCACTTTTTGTTTACTTATTTTGACGACCTTTACAAAATACATCTCGTCAAAATTTGTCACCCAAACCTGCGACGACGGAAACATGATTTCTACTCAAACTGATATCGTAATCTGCCATTTTGCTTCCTAGAATCGTGCACGCGAGGCGGTCGGGGCCAGGGCTTGTGGCCGGTGAGTGTATCTCGACTTAAACCGTCCCGAACGAACACGTAAATCCTTCCTCGCCTCGGGTGTTCCTGGAAAGTTCAGACCTGACCCCTGCCTGAAGTACTCCCCGCAATAAACAAGCGGGGAAGGACGAAGGAATATGGTTTCCGCGGGGAAGACGCCGAACATAAAGACATAAACTTCGACATTGGCCTTGTTGAGTAAAAATCGTGACATTTCCGTGTTGACAATGGGCAGAGGCCATGTTACGTTGTCGAAGTGATCGCTATCGTTGTCACTGGTCAGGATGATACGATGCATCGCAAATATGACAATCAGCACAGTGCGAAGTGTGCCGGTGGCTTTGGGTAGCGACGAAACCGAACGCTGATTGCGATTTTATCAATTCGTTCAAGCATGAAACTGTGAACATTTGGCAGACGTTTGCCCGGGACCACGGCCTCGCAACACGCGGCGGCTTTGCGCCCATAGCTGCCGGCAGTCATCGACGGCAGCGCCGGTGTGGGCGCCTCTGACGGGCCCGTAATATATTATACATGAGTACCACCCAAGACGATGACCGGAGGCCATGTTGTGTTACGAGTCGACGTGTGGGGCGATAACGCTGCCCATGTAAGTGTCATTGACGATTTCCCCGTCTTCTTAAGCGTCGAATAAAGACCGTATGGACGGGGAGTGATTCGGCTCGGGGAGAGTGGGAGAGGGGAACGAGGGGAGGTGTAAAGGGAGAGGGATGACACGGGAGCGGAATGCGGGATGAAAGGCGCGCTGGGGCGGGCGGGCGGGATGTCTTGTACGAGGGTTCGTTTCCCAGTACGCGCACGGACCCAAGCCGTGCCGATAAACTCCGCCTGTGCGTTTTCGATTAATATTTCTGGCTTTATTAACCGTCGGCGGAACTGCGTCGAATCACGCAGCACGTTCTTGTTAGAATGTCAAGTGTACTGCTACGGCACAATGACACTTAATCAAGTGCAGTCGTGTGTTGAAAACGATTAAATCGAAATGACCAATTAATCGCCTGCCAACAGTCAAGGCACGCCCCCTGCAGGCGGGGAGTCGCGGCTCGGTGTCGTCTGCGCGGCACCGCCTCGACCAATCAGCGCGTCGCTCGGCGCGCGCGGCGTCTGAGTGGCGCGCTGTCTGACAGCAGCCAGACAGACGCGCTAGAAACCAGTGCTGTTGTTGTTCATTTGCCAGGCTGAACATTTGCCAAGTTCCTTGTTCGCTCACCGGATGTCCGTTGTAGCTGTCTGCGTCAATCCGTCCGCCTGCCGTAAACCACTGGACACTGGAGGACACGTCTGAGTGAGACCGGACCAGACGCAGTGCACACACCGTCACCGGCGCTGGCTGATCGACCGACCTGCTGTACAGACGGATACGCCATTCCACCCCTGCCGTCGCTCGCTAGCCCTCTTCTCTGCGCGACGACGTCTTCGGGTGCTGTCACCATGGAAGACGTTCTCGTCGCCAACCGACCAACTTCGCCTCCGAAGCCGCAGCTGTCGTCCAAAGCGTCGGCGTTCTCGATTGAGGCTCTCATGGCGTCGTCGACGAAGTCGGACACTGTCCGTGTGAAGACGGAAGAAGACACTGACACTATCATCGCACCATTAGGTAAGTGCGACGTCTTTTCGCTGCCAGGCGTGACCTCGCCACCTGAGGTGTCGCTGTTCACCCGCCCAGGACAGTTATAATGCTATTACGACCGGAGCGTCATTAAAAACGACAAGGTGTAAACTACTACAAATAACTAAGAAAGACGAAGTGGTCTTATCACTGTGTGTCACCCTAAATTCACCATTATTTACCGTTTGTTATATTATAACAACTATAATCACATAATTAGTATGCGGTTTGTTAACGTTCACTGAATATATAACTTTGAGTTTGATAGTAACATTTTAGTAATTTATTAGTGGGAGTTTACGTTATTAAAATCATGCAATAATAAATTGCTGAATAAAACCACAGGTTTGTTTAATCACAGGTTTACATAATACATTTATCACGTTTTCAGTATTCATAATAGTATTAGTATAACTCAAACAATTAATGTTCACCCAGGTTTTTTTCAATGCTATTAACCCCTGCTGAAAAATAGTTCACTGTGTATATATATATATATATATATATATATATATATATATATATATATATATATATTATATATATATATATATATATATATATATATATATATATATTACGTAGTATAGCGTATAGTATTTATTACAAAAGAGTACAATTCCTCTTTTTCTTATATTAAAATTGTGTTAAATTATTTCTTAATAGTAGAATAATAGTTAATAATAGCCTGGTTGGTGGTAAACTATAAACCGAAAGTAACTTTCTGGAAAAAAATGTGAAAAATGTGTCAAAGACAATTAATGTGCGAGTTCAAAGATAAACAAACATTATTATGTTTTTCTTTGAACTCGCACAATGTATACCACAATATAATACCACGACCATGTATTATTTTATAACACCTTTCCTCCAATTTCAAACATCACGCATCATTTAACTCCAAGGCAAATATTTAGCGCCGATAAAATCAAATTAGCATTGTACGTTACATTCTGTAACAGGCTGTACGCGGTATTTATAACCCAATTACAAAAGGGAAATGATAGCTATACGTGTATTAGTATGCGATTTATCAACGTCGAAGAGAAAACATTTAGCTTCAGGCTATGTAATGTTAATTGTTATTAATACACCACGTTCCGTTACATTTAGCTGTGTCCACATTTACATCACTAGCACAGGCTACGCGCTTTTACATGGCCGCCGGGAACTCCATCTAAGATTAATAATCTCGTTACCCTGTCAAAAAACACTGATCGACGGGAATTAGGGACCGACTTCCTCGTTAATATCACGGTGGCCGAGCGTCGCTTCTGGGTGGCAGTCTTCCTCATACACCTCAAGTAATTGCTTAACTAATAATGCCAATTACATAAACGTATTAGTTATATTATGGCTTTCGATGATGAATTAAATTTATTAATTACAAAAGACATGTTTAAATGCTATGTGTAGTATGTATATGTATATGTATATGTATATGTATATGTATATGTATATGTATATGTATATATATATATAGATATAATTATTATATATAATATATTATGTATATATATATATATATATATTATATATATATATATATATATTATATAATAAATATATATATATATATTATATATATATAATATATTGTACACAAATATTATATATATATATATATATATATATATATATATGTTTGTGTACTAATATATAATAAATAATGTATTTATATTAAGTTGTAATGTATATAATATGTATACATTAAATTCGTATGTGTAATACATATATAATATATAATTAATTATATTAATTAAAATACATCAATACAATATATATAATATATGCATATATAATACTAGTATGTATATAATGTACTAAGTTATAGAGCTCTACCCGGTATTACTATAAGGAACACAAGTGTAATTTCACCAGAGTAGCAACTGGCATGGACCGACTCGATACGGACGTTGCTGTCAGCAATCACCAGCTTCCCGTGTAGGCTTATAACTCTCCAGTATAGCGACAAACCTGCTCTTGTACCTCGGGTTCACGCCCGCAAATTGCCCCAGTCACCGACCCCCACAAGTCACCCTTGGCGTCACCCGAAAAGCCCCGGGGACGGGGCTGACATCGCTAGAAACCGGACCCGACGTCTGGCAACTGGCGAGTCCCAGCGGCTCCCACTCAGGACGCTGTCCGGCTCACACCGCCAGCGGCTACTTGCGGTCAAGCCGATGGCGTGTGAAGTAACGGCCACTCGGTCGCCACCGCAGATCGCCGAGTGACTCCGAGGCCTGTCTGTTTATTTACTGAGCGCATAAACTGTGTGTTGTTTATTGTGTGCAGCACACACGCGTACACGCGTTTCTCTTTAATGTGTCCCCTGTGGCTAAGCCATTGATTAGCTGATGTATGTGCTGCTTGACAATACTGCAGAAACAGCGAGCTGATAAATAGGACTTCCAAACAAATACGCTCCCATATAGATAGATAGATAGATAATTGTCTGTAGAACGCACCCGAATCAGTATGCTCATTTAACACATTAATGTTTGTTCCATATAATGCTCGAATTGTTGGTTGTAAATTTACTCTATGTAAACATCGTTATGTTATGGTTTGTGTAACGTTTAACATTCTGCTAATTTTGAGGGTCATGCGAATGTTACCGGTACAGCGATGTTGAACGTTCGCATATTGCCGTAATTTAAACGTGTTCTGGTTTGCCAGAGTAACTGCACTTTGGAAGCTTTTAGAAAGAAGTTAATATTTAATATTATATTTTATTTTCTCACTGCAACTTATATCGTGCCTCGTAGTTGACTTGAATGCAACACGAGTTTGTTTAATTAATAAAGATTTGTTAGGGTAACACTCGTGTCTACCCACATTTCTTTTAAATAAATCTATCATATTCATGCCCTTGACTATGCCGAACAAGTATTCGAATTGACCATTGACATAAATTGTTAACCGGAGTTTGGGTCGTCAAACTTTTTTAGTTGGAATTATTAATCTGCGCTTGCCAATTAACCCTGTTTGAAATGTGGGTAGTTTTGAATAACGTGAATTCGTGACGAATACAACACATACAGCTTTATTGCATGCACAGTGAAAGGTTTTCTTAAAATAGCAACCGAATCACAACACTGGTGGAGCTTTACGAAATCAACAAAGCATGGTTCGGTGTGTCGCGACGTCAACGCTGATGTGGTTTCCCCGACCTAGTAAACAGTTCACCCTTCACTTGCGGTTTTGCATTTGAAACGTCGGGAAATGTAACTCCGTCAGTACACAATGGAGCTGTCGTGTCCACAGCTATGAAGGTGAATATCGTAATTTTCCAGAGGCATAACATCGTTTCCGCAATTCGTAAATATCGAGTGTCTGCTTTGCTTGTGGTTTGGTTTTTATTATGTATAGTATAAACACGACCCCATTGTTTAGATGTTTATAATGGTCTTTGATTTGAAGCTTGCGGACTCGAGTTTCGAAGTCCCATTGATAAAGTAGTTTGATGAAAAACTATGACACACATGCAAGCTGACGTCGCTAACAGAATACAGTATATTATTATCTTTTCCCAAATGTCAAATTATCCATGATCCACCTGTATAACAAATAAAGAAATTGATGTATTTAATTTTAATATATAAACCGGTTAACAACAGTCATAAATATAGTACATATGAAATACATCCCGTATTACTAAGTATGTTATAATTTCAATATATATATATATATATATATATATATATATATATATATATATATATATATATATATATATATAATCACTATTATTGCAGCTTTATTCGCATTATTAATAGGTGTTGTCATGGTAATTAAGCGATACACTATTTTCGCCTTCGTGTGAAGTTGTGAACAGTGCAGTGAGCAATAGTTTATATCTAGACATTCGAAATAAAATATTAACATTCTTCGGTCCTTTGGGTTTCCGCTGACTTCAATCCATTTTGATTTTTTCTCGCACTCGATTGAGAAGCGATGTAAACGACAGACAAACTCGGCTCACGGCTCTCCACGGCTGAAGATGAAATCGGCGAGAGCGCGGCCCGTCGATTTTGCGTCGATTGGCGCAGCAATTGCTGATCGTTTGTCATCACAACCCAGGCGACGACCAGACCCTTCGCCAACGCCATCTAGCACTTGGTGGCGCGCCTGGTTCGTCATCGTTCTGAAAATAAATATTTGCCCGACAAGCGAGGCGCTCCGGTCGCCGCCTAAGTGGCTGATGCACATTCCCGTCGAAATCAGACAGCGAACGCGCACGGCGGCTGCTTTGCTGGTGGCGCGGGGTATCATTCCGACTTGTCGACTCCTTGCATCGCCCGCCATGTGCGGCGTGTTGCACTGCCGGCAGATTGTGTCGGCCGTGGGGTGTTGCAATGCCACCGTTGCTGCTACGGCTGTGGTCGCACGCACTGCATGAGGCGGTGGCGACGACGTTAACGTCGATTTGGTCCATACTTCTTTAATGTTTAACCGTCGAGTTAGGTTAGAGGGAAGCATATCTGTTTCTGTTAACTCCGCCCGCTGTATAGTTTTGTCCGTTGGCCAAAGACTGCTCGTTTCAGCTGCTGAATCGGATCGGCAAATCGTGCTGGAATGGTACCGCGGTACTTTATCTGTATTTTCTTACAATTTCTTAATAATGCTGTAATGTTCAAGCGCGGTTTATTGTATGGCTTTCAGAATATGAATTGCGTATTTGCGGGTACCCAAAAATTATAAACGCTCTACCGACACGACAAACAAAGCACACAATACACGTGCGACTCTGTGTAAATCTAAGCACAAGAAAAATACACGGCTATATGTAAACGTACCGAAAAATACGATTCTCTCACATTAGTATGATTATACTGAGGGTGTTATCATCAGTGCAGAAATACCAAGGAAATATTTAAATGCTTGCCAATTCCAATTGCCCCCATAAAACGAGGATTGTTTAATATATAACCTACCATAAAGGCATTCAACTAGAAACATTAATATTATTATCAGAGGCCGCGATTTATTAACCTATAAAATCGATTCTACAGCTGCGTATAGGAATACATTCTGTTGTCGCTGAGAAAAAAAACATGATAATTAAGATAACTACATTTGTCCATTACTGTTTTGATTAGCAATCTAAACATAGCCGGCATTACATGTTTACTGTTTATGTGCACAGTGTACACAGCCATGCCATGCGCGGCTAGTACATTTCCTGCTGCGCATTGCCCGGCAGAACCGATTTCTCTAAAGATGATCCATGCGGTAAAACGTCTTGTTGATACAATGATCTTATTGAGGACCACCCTGGAAATAAGTGTACGTTCGTGTGCTTTAATGTGTTATCTTCGGTTATATATATATATATATATATATATATATATATATATATATATATATATATATATATGCGTCTTCTTTATTTGCTTTTGCATCGAAATTATGTTTATTTATTTGTATGCAATTTTTACGAAATAAACTCAACCAATCCGGCTTAGCAAAGATGTTTGTGACTGTCGTTTAAATCGATGGCGTCCGTTGTCACGCCGCGGCCGAAGTCACGGGCAGCTGGCGGCGGTCGCCATCACAGGGACATGCCAAGGCGTACTTGACCCGTTCGGTTTCCACCCAACCGGGGAAGGGTTGACATGGCGACTGTCAACGCGATGAGACAGCTGGACATTTTTGCGGCCCATTAGGCGCGCGCGACAAGTGCTTGGGAGCTGCCGAGCGCGTTTCATGACGACTTGTCGTAAACAAAACGCAGACTGGGCGACGACAAACGGAACCGCATGCGTCGTCGATCGGTGCTTTGACTGTGACGTCAGCGACGACGACAATGAAGACGATGATTCCTTTACTTTGAGCTTATACATAAGCATCTTACGTGATAGTTTTAGAAGGATGCAAATGAAAATGATGTAAGTGTGTATTAACGGATCTGTATATAATTTTATTCTTGATTCTTTTCAGAGAAATTAGTCGAAGCAGCGACGAGTTCCTACCAGCCCACTCCAACCCCGTCCCCGTCACCGTCGTCACCATCATCGACACCGTCCGCATCGCCCACGCTTAAGCTCGACAGTAGCGCATTCTCAGCAACGAAGATCTCAGACCGAAAGTCTCCGAGTGTCAACAGCGCCATCTCTACCGGAAGTGGTTCGAAGGAACTCGCGGGGATTCAGTGTCGCCTGGAGACGAAGGAGTTATGGGGGAAGTTCCACGAACTCGGCACGGAAATGATCATCACGAAAACAGGAAGGTTAGTTGGATACAACATTTAGAACTCGCGTAGTGATGTTAGGCGGTTTTGTAGAGCCCTTTAATCATCGTTTAATAACGATGTATTGCATTTTTCCAGCGTTATAAACGTTCCGGTTGACGTTTCTGCGCATGCGCAATAAATGTAAAATCATCAATGTGCAGCGAAACGACAAAGCATTTATGGTATAAATACTACGGGCTGTTCGTTAGTGTGTATATAACCTCTCAGCAAAGTTACTTGTCGCAAATTAACACGAGGCAAACAGGTTTTGAGGTACGTTTTGATAGCAAGCGCAAAACACATCACTGTAATGCGCCATAATCCGTGACAGTGAGTTAACAAACGTAATATCTTAATGTATTGAACGACATTTTAAACAACTCTTCACAGTAATCATCACAGGAGCGTTAACGAACAGCCCGTGGCATTTATACCAAAAATACTTTGTCATTTCGCTGCACATTGATGATTTTACATTTTTTGCGCATGCGCAGAAACGTCAATCGGAATGTTTATAACGACCGGAAAAATGTAAACACGTCAACGTTTTTAAAGTAGAAAGTTCTCCGCGTCGAGTGATGCTTTAGTGTTATTGGAATAAATGTACACTAAACAAACTTTCGGAACTTATTCCAATGTGCTTTAACAACAAGGACTATTATGACTCGAATAGGTTATACTGTACCGATAAATTTACACAATGCCACATTTGCGTGAACATGTTGGGTTATCTCGTATATAGCTCTATATTTAACGGGTAAATGACTAATAATACATCAAGCTATCTGACCGCTCGGATGGAGGTAGAGATGCTGAAGGCTGCGGCTGTTGCTTCCTCCGTCTATATCCGCCTCACAAATTGCTCCAAATTAGCGAGCGAGCGTCATCCATCGCAGCGGAATGCGCCGCTGAAAGCATTTGCAAACATTACGCGTCGGTGTTGGCGTAGCGCGGCGGAGGCGATAATATCGGCTCTGGCCGGAACAGCCGCTAACACGGCCGTAGCGCCAGGGTGACGTAATAACGACGGTCGACAGGAATGTGTTTGATGTCAATAACACAACTCGCGAAATCGAGCTGTTTACGCTGTCCCGTTAATAGTGTGGCAATAATCACACTGAGTAAGCTATTTACGCCGCTCGTGCGTAAGTGTGAATATCAGCGTTACGTTGTACGTATGCAACGATGGTAATAACTACGTAAAATAATCTGTTTACCATTTTCTTTTGGATGTCCGATAGCAACTATGAAATAAACTATTTAGGCTGTCCGATTACCTTGAGCTACACACGATACGCGGCTTATACGATGTCCGTTTGTATAATAAAGTATCGTGATATTTTAGACAGCTGCTTAAAATTAACACTGCGTTCACTTTTTACACTGTTAATAATAACTGAATTAATCTATTTATTCTGTCTGTTTACAAATAGTAATGAAATATGAAGATAACTGCGCAAACTGAGATATTTACGATCCCACTTTACATGTGTGATGATAGCAGTGTCGCTTGTTTACAACTTTGGTAATAACTATATAATAAAATAAGATACATATGCTATCCCTTTACAGGTATACCTTTTACGGTTCTTGCTACAGAGAATAAGTACCATGTTTTATCAATATTATCTTAATTACACATAATAAATAATTTAAACGTTTAAGCGTAGTGTAATAAATTATTACATAGAGCAAATAATATGTTTATGCTGCTAATCATTCACACATGTACTTATTTACCTGGAATAGGTAATTAATGTACAATCTCCGCCTACAAGTATGGTAATAATTATTACAATAAAAATATAATATTTACCCAATTCGTTTACGAGTACGCTAACCATTTGCAAATGTTGTATTCATTACTTAGAATAAATAATGTATTTACCCCATCCGTTTAAGCGCATAGTTAAATAATGATTGCATTGAATAAATAATATGTTTATGCTTATCTTTCACTGTAGTGTTGCAGTAACTACATCGAATAAGTCAAATGTGTAATAAGTTTACGCTGTCCGTTTGCAAATACGACAATCACTGCGCAGAATAAATAATCTGTTTATGTTGTTCGTTTACAAGAATTGTGATATAAAAATAAGTACTAGCAGCGCGGCTTGCCACATATCGTACAGGTTAAACACAGTTGCCATCTCTGTTAACTAGGGAGTGGCAGTCAATGGTAAAACACAGAAGCGACCAAAACACTGGTTCGAAGAAAGTACACCATTTGTTCACGTGTTTTCACAGGGAGGTGCACTATAGCGGGAACGTTCCCACGGTCCAAGTTAGCTGTGAATAACTTGTAGGTATTCGAGTTATCGAGGTTCGAGTAAGCTGAATGAGCGAAAGTACTTTTGAAAATTTATCAAAGACTTGTTTTCAGCAGTCAACACATTGGAGTTATTGTTATATATATATATATATATATATATATATATATATATATATATATATATATATATATATATATATATATATATATGCATACATACATACATACATACATATATCTATTGTATATGTATATATATATATATATATATATATATATATATATATATATATACATACAATAGATATAATGTATGTATGTATGTATGCATATATATATATATATATATATATATATATATATATATATATATATATATATACTCCAATGTGTTGACTGCTGAAAACAAGTCTTTGATAAATTTTCAAAAGTACTTTCGCTCATTCAGCTTACTCGAACCTCGATAACTCGAATACCTACAAGTTATTCACAGCTAACTTGACGTGAACTCAATACTCACGTAAACACTATTTGTATACATAAATTTTTTCGAAGGATAAACAGTAGTCAATCTAAAAATTATATTATATATATATATGTATATATATATATATATATATATATATATATATATATATATATATATATATATATATATATATATATATAATTTTTAGATTGACTACTGTTTATCCTTCGAAAAAATTTATGTATACAAAAGTCGGGTTTACGTGACGTTATGGGTGATGATATCAAACCAATGATTCTTTCTGTATCTTCTCTAAAATATTATTACCTTGGTGATTAGTAGGCTGTAAACATAAATGAAGCTTTTGCTCATAATTCTGCCAAACGTACCCATGCGAGCGAAGAACGAGATTTCCGGGTGTCTGCACTCTGCAACGAATACCCGAGCACACGACTCATTAAGAAATGTTGTCATTGTTGTATATATCTGTAAAGTTCGGCGCTATTTCACCGGGCGTAAACTTTGCCGAAACAACCTATAATTAACAGGTTCCAGCGATTTGCCCTCGTGTGATTATCGAAGCTACACACACACCGAGTCAGTTTGGCAATGATGCAGAGCTGCCTAGCAGATGTCCCTCTATTCTGTCTCTACACAAAGCCAGATCTTCAGATCTCATCGAATGTGTAATTACCAAGTGACTGCCATCGCGAAGTATCTGCCTCGGAGGCACGCTCCTGTCCAGTTCAGAGCCGCCTTCTATTGCAGCGTCGTCGCGTGAGCGGGCCAGGTGAATGCCAGCGTTGACGAACGTCCCCGCTAATAACCTGGCGTCTCGACAGAGGTGTGAGGTTCATCAACGACTCGCCTGTGTCGTTAAAGCGACATCATTGAAAAGTGATCAGATAAAGTCAGCGACAATGCCGACTACGGTTGTCGCCGCTAAATGGCCACCGGTCATCAGCGGCTGTCCCGTCGAACGCGCGCATGCGTGAAATGAGATCGGTGGTTGAAATGCGAAATCAACTGTGTTGACAACGGAACGAAGATGAAAGCGGCGCCTATTTCCATATTGTCTGACATGTTGACACTGGTCGCTGCGCACGCAACTACAAGCATTGTCTGCCTACTTAATATGTAGTTCGGATATGCGTGTCTAAAGAGAATAGAGCGCCATTGGAAATGTTCTGCTTCATTTAAGAGAAACCACAGAGCGCCATCAGCGGCCTCGTACATTTGATATATGCAACTTGTGTTGTAATCCGACCGCAAACGTTCACAGTTCGTTCAATCGCAGGTTTTGTTATTTGACACCGGTTAATTTGTCGTGAAACGTTTGTGTGTGTGCGCGCGCGTGTATATATATATATATATATATATATATATATATATATATATATATATATATATATATATATATATTACTAGCTGATGTAATTGATATGCCTATATTTTCAACACGCACATTCCATTCGATATATCTTTGGTTACTCGTGAAATTAAAATATTTGAAACTTGGTATGTCTTCGAGAAAATTGCGAGGACCAGTCGCCTTGCGTTCTGATTGCCACGTGCTGGTGACAGCGATGTTAAGACGCAGACGGCTGTGTATTAATGTCCGGCTACATCTCGTTCATTGTTTCAGACGCATGTTCCCGACGCTCCGAGTGAGTTTCTCCGGCCTTGACCCCGACACCCGCTACGCCGTACTAATGGACATCGTTCCTGTCGACAGCAAGCGCTATCGCTACGCCTACCACCGGTCATCGTGGCTAGTGGCCGGTAAAGCTGACCCTCCTCTGCCCACTAGGCTCTACGTCCATCCAGACTCGCCGTTCAGCGGCGCGCAACTCGCCAAACAGACGGTGTCATTCGAGAAGACGAAACTCACGAACAACATGCTGGACAAGGGCGGTCATGTGAGTGCGACGCCATCTTTTCATTTTAATTCCGCAGCTAAAATTCGGTAGACGTTGATTGGAACGACAGATGGACACTGCATTATACTTAAGAAATATTGATAATTACATCCACGTTGATTTATACCGTTTTTACTTGTAAGTAAATAATCATGTTCCCGCGGTAACATTCAATACCATGTTTTCACTAACCAAAATTGGTTCTTCAATTCATACACACCATTTGACCAATTGTTGTTGTATACTGCTTAAACTTACGCATTGTGTGCATTCACAATCAACTTGCGTGTTGTAGATCATCCTCAACTCGATGCACAAGTACCAGCCGCGCATCCACGTTGTGAGGAAGAAAGACGCGAGCTCAATACACAACCTGGCGGCGGAGGAGTTCCGAACGTTCGTCTTCCCGGAGACAGTCTTCATCGCTGTGACGGCGTACCAGAACCAGCTCGTGAGTGCCGCAGTTCAGTGAACAACAGCGTCAGATAACAAACACTGGCGACGGAGCGAGGGTTTAACAGCGGGGTGTTCGCGGTGGTTTTTCTCCGGCGGACGTAGGACGTAATTGATGTTCTATAGACGGTGACATATGTCTATGTTTAACGTTCCTGACACGCAAAAACGTAACTTGTCGCGGAGTTCAAAAACTGCCCAGCGGGGATTCGACAGAAATGAGGGGGTTTGAATTAACCATATAATGGCGTCTCTATCCACTACTGAAATATAAAGACATAATTTTGCTCAATTTTCTTCAATGAATTATTGGATCTGTTTGCGACATTTGCTTTTCGCTGTTTATCCATGCAGCATCTGTCTAAACATATCAGTCTAGTTGCGATGACATATGAGTTTTAGTAGTGAACAGTACACTGTTATATACACTGTATGTCGCTACTTGCCTTTGAGTGAACTTAGGTGTTTTTTATCTTGTTATCCAGATCACCAAGCTAAAAATCGACAGTAATCCATTCGCCAAAGGATTCAGGGACTCGTCCCGACTGACGGAATTAGAAAGGTAAATTTGTTAAGCAATATTTAAAAATGGTGCATACAACTATAAATATTTCTTTCATGCTTTAATTTTTGTGTGACATTTCCAGTTATGATACAGTCGTAAGCGTAATAACCAAACGATATGTATAATAATATATATATATATATATATATATATATATATATATATATATATATATATATATATAATATATATATATATATATAATGTGTGTGCGTGTGCGCGTGCGCGTGCGCGTATGTGTGTTATGTATGTAACAATTCGTGTTAATTAATAATCAGTCGACTTTTATCAGAATATTAATATTTACCATTTACTTAACAAACGTATGTACGTGTATACCCATCATATTGACTTCACTTTTTCACGGAGTCGTTAAATATAGTTAATATAACCAGACACCATTGAACTAATGACAAAGACATAAATATACCCTATATTTGATAGAGTTGCGACGCTGAATGTAGAGCTAGGAAGCAGGCTAGTGCTGACGACGTGGTACATTGTAGTGTCGGTGTGTGTAGGGAGAGCATGGAGGGACTGCTGCAAGTACAACACTCCTACTTCCACAAGCCCATCGGGCCCGGCTCTGACGCCGACTTCGAGGAGTGTCTCAAGGCCCATTACAGTCAGTGCCAAGGTCAGTCTTCTGTCAATTCCGTGTTGGACAGCCACTAATTGTAGATAGTTGTGCCGTAAGACCAATAGTTATGTACGTGCTGGTAACTGTTATACAATCCGTCCGTTGTTTCAAATCGTGTATTCATAACCTAGCTTGTATGCACCATTGACTCCTGGCCTGCCTATCCAACTGTTGACTACTTGAATTTTGGTTACCGATTCTGAGATAAATCAACCCTTTTGTCTGTGTGTGCCTCTGACATTTGTGTCCAAGGATTTAGGCGCAATAGAAATTACGTTATTGTTGTTGTTGTTGTTACAAATAGACTAATGGTAATTACAATAATAGTATGTATCCATTGTTGAGTATTGCTATAACAAGTCTTAGTAGCTGTAACAACCTAGCATTAATGCATAACAACCGCCGTACCTGTACTCTGCTACAACTGTATTTGCACATTATAGAAGTGTCAATACTAGTGCAGTGCACATATGTAATAGTGATATATTGTAGTAATAGCAGTGTAGTGGTTTTGGTTGATTATGTGCATGATACATCCAATAGTGGCCGTAAATACAATATTTGGCGGCCGTAAGTCACAGTGTTTTACAACCAGTTATATAAGTGAAACTACTTTATGAAGACGTTTTCCATGTTATTAATTGGCTACGTAACATAACGTTTTGTTTTGTAAAAACGGTATGTGCCTGCCTGTCAACAATCCTCGCCGTCTTTATCATACCAACCACCACCTACAACTGTGCTAACAGAATGTTCTAATGCAGTTTTCCACCTTACAAACAATGTAGAGATCGTATTTCAACGAATACGCCACCCATTCTTTCCACATGGGGTAATTCTTTCAGCGGCACATAGATTTGATTGGCGCAATTGATCAGAAGTTAAAATTGGTTTTTAGATGATGGTGAAATGAAACCACTTTTCATGCAACTTAAGTATGTTAATCGGATGTCATATTGAAACTTCTGTCAAGAGAAATATATGTATTAAACAGACACATTTACGAAATACGTTCGGTTAAATTCACCCTTTACGATGATTCCCATTAGATCAGTATTTAATTTTTAATAGGACCTATGACGTCATTTCGTTAGCCAGTGTGTTGATGCTCATAGTAATAAGGTTTGAATGGACCACCTCTCTGTCGACATGGCGGTTGTCGTATCGACATGCGCAGGCTCCCGGAGCCGTCAGAAATGCCAACATGTCGACAAAGTCGAGCGTTGCGCGGCTGATAAGGAACCCGTTTAGTGGCAGGCAGAGTAAATATTTGGGTAGTGGATCGCTTTGAAGCACCATTATCGACAACTGATCCCGTATTGCGGGTTGTCGTTAGTGGTTGTGATAATGCGTGTTAGTTTTGGTGCAAATGTGAATTGTATAGCGTGTATATGTTAAACAATTTTAATGATTAAATGAACATAATGTAACAGCTAATAATAATAATAATAAAAACACTGTTTTGTAAATCTGTATTATTTATAGTAACCATTACATGTAATTAGATTATCCGTTACTAAAACACGCCTGCATTGTGTTTTCAGTACCCTTTAATACGAGCATGGTATTAAAAAAAAAAACCTGTATAAACCAAATGCATTTATAAAGTTTAAATAAACTAATCTGATTGACTGTTACGCATGTGAACTGCAACGCGAGTTCAATATTCTCGAAATACCGTAGTTGTAAGTGTAACATTGAATTTGAGGCAGTTAAATTAATTGTTATATTTTGTTTGTGTTTAAAAATATTTGCCATATGATCACATCAAGCCCAACTGGATTCAGTGGTATACAACTTCAAGAAACAAATATTTCTTAGCAGAAAGTTGTAAAATTAGAACGAAACAACGTTTTTTTTAGTAAGTTCCAAAATTGAATATCACAATAACACATACTTTGTAGCGTATACCTATTAAACGCGCTTGGTCATCTACAACGCAGCTCATTATTTCATTGTTCACCATTCGTAAGATGCCAGAATAACCAACAACTTGATTGTTTGCGTATGAATGGGAAGAAGAAGAAAAGTTGTACCTTTCGTTGTTACCAAAATATGTTCGTGCGTAGTTATGTTTACGTCACAATACAATCTCCCGCTATCGCTATCGTTAATCTAGCGGCGCCACCAGAGGGACTCTTTGGGAAGCTGTATTTGTGTCTAATCGCAACAAATACGTAGCAGCAATGTATACACACACACACACACATATATATATATATATATATATACATATACATATATATACATATATATATATATATATATATATATATATATATATATATATATGTATGTATATATATATATATATATATATATATATATATAGTACTATATATATATATATATATATATATATATATATATATATATATATATATATATATATATATATATATGGAAAACCATTTGAATTAAATATGATATGATATGATATGATATGATATGATATGATATGATATGATATGATATGATATGATATGATATGATATGATATGATATGATAGATATGATATGATATGATATGATATGATATGATATGATGATATGTACTAAGAACGTTCTAGCATGCTAGACACTAGACACCATCGTTATGTTTGAAATTCCAAGTGTTGACTTTTTTATATAAAACGACGATTCTCAAGTAATTTATTCCAAATTGCATAATATGATTTGTAAACAGTTACTATTAACAAACCATTATAATCTGTTTAACTTAGTTTTATGTTTTATCCTGATTTTATATTGTATGTTTTACTATGTATATGTAAAGTGTACATGTCTTTGGGTGTACAGGCGTAATATATTGTACAACATATATATATATATATATATATATATATATATATATATATATATATATAATGGTACAATATGTATGTTTATATATGCATATATAATATATAAATTTATGTATTGTATAATATATTAATTGTCTTACAACTGTGTATATTACATAATGTCCGCCTACATACGTTTATGTTGATAAGAGTCTACATTAGGCCTATAATTATGTTGAAACGCAAAAAATTTCGGCTTGATGGATTTCGCACAAATTAGTTCCATTATAATTATAAAATGTTACTTATTGTCTTTGGATCTTTTCTGTCCTAATGTTGCACCTAATTATATACGTAATTAATCAACGATGCTTGTAAAACGGCCACCCTGGTCTGCCGTCTGTCACCTAAGCCTATCATTTAGACTAGATTTCAAACCTGACACATGCGTTTCAGCATTAACTATTAATGTGTATATAGCGCAGTAATCTCAGCCTTGAGATTAGGCTGCCTGCACAGAATCGGGAAGTTTATTACACCCTCCTACAAGTAGGGTTTCCGGTCCATCAAAACGATTCCTTGCAAAATCGGCCCTCAAGAAGTAATTCTTGCGACGGCCATCAGATACTGCTATCTGTGCCGGGGCAATGTGCAAGCAATCGATACGAGTGGCGCGTCTAGATAAAGGTGATTATCTCCGCACCACGTATTAAGAAGGCGTTTCAGTCGAAGTCGATTAACTTCTACGCCGTGACGTCATCGACTCGTAAATCCAGTTTCTAAATGCACAACGTGAAGGTTTGTCGGGTCGGAAACTTCGTTTAGCTTCTAGATTTCGGTTTGTTGATTGGTGACAGCAGAGCGGACTCGTTTCTTTGATGTTTGTCTGCAAATGCGTGGTTATCTTGTGCCAGTTGTATATTTAGACGTTACGTGTTTCTGTTGTGCAGACGCGGGTGAGAAACTGTCGGCAGGCGTACGCGATACCCTCTGGGGTAACCCCTTCACGTCACGTCTCATGCAGCTCCCGTACACAGCGACGCCTGGTGGCCGGGCCCTCTACTCCACCCTATTCGGCCTGGCGGGAGACACTTCGGCCCTGTCGACCTTCTCCCTCGGCCCTTTCGCTCCGTCCGCCGCACTCACCGCTGCCTCGACTCTTCCCTCGAAAATTCCCGCGACTCACATGGCGTACGTCGCGCAGTCGATGGCGTCACCGGAAGACATATCCCAGCATGCCGCCGGACTCTTCGGATATCGCTACCATCCGTACCTGCACAGCGCTGCGGCGGCGGCGGCGGTCGCCAGCAAACGAACATAGCGAGCAGCGCATGGTCACCGCCTCTAGACCAAGGACAGTGGAGTAAACAGATATCTTAGCCGTCCCATAGCGCGTAGGCAATTATAAGTGATGATCTGTTAACAGCGCAAGCATTGGCGGCGAACGCATTGGAGCCGTCTTGCGGACGTTGAAAGCGCCGCTCGTTGAAACAAACATCGCTCCGGGCACGGCTTCGGTCGCCGTCAATCCTCTAGTCATAGCTCCGTGTTCCCACGACTGTCACACAAATCGTCGTAATGTGTTTACCGTGATAGCAGTCTACAGTCCGGTCGCACCTACGCACAATGGCCAACGTACAGCGCACTAAACCGGACACCCAATAATCGTTAAGTTATCCATATGTTAAGACCAGCGTACTTTTGAAGTTTCGTTGGTTTCTCGTCGGTAATGCAGCCGATGTCTTGCGATAAAATGACACAGATTTCAACCTGTAGTTAGGTGTGCATATAAACACACGATTCCATCGACCTGCATCACATACGATGCTGTAACGAACGGAAAACGAGCAACGCGGGCAAGACGAGATTAAGGAAACCGCCGGATGTTTGTGTGCGCATAATGTCCATGTGTTTTCGCGATGAATATCGCGACACAATCGAGCGATACGTGAAAGCAACACGCGTGTGAACGAACATCCGTCGGTGTGTGGGCGCACGGCCGGTCGACGCGCGTGTGAATAGACGGAACATCGACGGACAGACGTCTGCTTCCGGAGGGCATCTCGTTCACATAGGGCGTGGTCGGGTCGAGCCGTCTTCCAGGAAGTCAAGTTCACACCACGAAATGATAACGTAATAGAGAGAGTATTATCGTGTGTGTGTGTTGACTACCATGTGAACTGCGCTACAGCATCATTTGAATTTGACCAAACATGTGCACCATTTTCACTAACGTACTCAGGCAAACATATTTGTTCGCTGCAAGCTACCTACCTGTATGTGTCGCACGACACGCCGAAATATGGATAAGTGCCTGTTTATTGTCGCGGCTACGTTTTCAAACAAATCCCTGCTATGTAATACATCAAATATATACAATTCACCAATTGTTTGATATATTTATGGTAGAGATTTAAGTAATGAAATATAACAATTGAACACACTGGCCGTGGTTTTGTATATTTTATTTCTCAACGTGATGTCCGCCGTGACACTGATGCCACCATCACAGAGACCATTGACACTTGTCTCCGCCAGGCCGTGTTGTTTGGCATTGTCTCCGGCTGTCTCCTGACAACGCACGTGTAACAGTATTGTCTCCGGCCAGGGTCGTGGGAACACACACACACACACTGATTGTCAAGACAATCAGAATGTTGCTGTGAACAGCGACAGCTGAGAAGAACAAGGTGTACATATTTGAATAGAGAATGAGACATTTTCACATGTTAACCTGTAATTACTGTACATTTATGATACGTATTTAAATTTGTAAATGTGATGCGCTACTGTAAAGTGAATTAAATTATTGCCGTATATAAATGCGCTTGTCGTGTTTTGTTATAGTATAAAAGGTTATGGGTTCATTTCTGTGAACATATCGTCATACCTTTACCGCCGTGTCTACTAATACTGTTTCTTTAGTGTTGCATTAACCAAACGATCCTTACTAAATTATATTTAGAAGCACCGTTTATAAAGAAATAATGCAGGCTATGTATCTTTAAATGTATAAATGTGGAATCAGTTATAATCCAATAATATTAATTTCAAAGTAATATTATATAATTATGTATGTTGTCTAAATCAAACTCTGTTTATATATTACCTATGGAAGGACATTCGGTGTCGAACATAGTGTCTTGTACGAGTGGTTGTTCCCGTACAACGCAGACATTACAATTTATCTCTGAATGGTTTATGTCAACACTTTATTTATGCCCATATGCCTATATCCTGAAGCAGAGTAGGAACATTGTAGTTTGCAGAAGCCAAGGCAGCACCGTAACGCATGCGCAAGTACATTAATCTAAGAACGGGACCTGGCGCGGTTAACGGCATGTTTGGGGAAATGGAACTCGCCACAGGGACGCACGAGTTTGGCTATCGCTGCAAGTTTTATTTAATAAGTTTAACACCCGTAAAGTATTCAAAATTCAGTGGCGTGGTGGTGAATATAGAATTTAGTTTAAAACAATGTTATTTAAAGGAATGGGACCATTTAAAACCAAAAAAATTACATTAGTACGTTATCAATTTAAATGGGAAAAAGCCGTTACGTGTGAAATGTATTCTTGTTGCAAAACGTATTTGAATTAATTAATTAAACAACACGAAAGTACTAACTATTGTATCTAGTATCAGGAAACGTTCAGGATAGTGCCCTCGTTAAAAAAATAGCCCATATCATTCTTGGATAAATATTTGTTCAATAACCCAGTCTGTTATATAGCAAAATTATATTAAATCTTACCAGTACAGATGCATATTTATGTGGTTGATTAATCACGAACGCATGCACGCACGCACGCACGCACGCACGCACGCACGCACACACACACACACACACACACACACACACACACACACACGATATTTTAATAATTACATCATGCGTAAACTCTCGACTCTCAAGTGCCGGCGTAGACGAGCGACAAATAACTTCACCGCGTCAATAAAAGAAGCAGCGAATGCAGTCTAAGTGCGTCCATGATCTAATCACCCACCGAGTTATAAAATTATATAGTCAGCCCACAATTCACACCCGGACAACGGGGCGTAGCGGTTGTTTGTTTGGACCCCTCCCCCGGGCCGCAGATCCCGTCCCCGGGGGCACGACGACGGCCTATACCGTAGCGTGCCCGCGGCAAACGGAGGTCCCAGGCGAGACATATGTGTCTAGTTGCCCCTATCAAATCACACAGTCGACTGCGCCGACAATGAAACTGCCGGCTTCCTGCAACTGTCGCTTAATTTATACCGTGTCGATGCGATTACATTACGCTGACTTAGGCCTGTGCGAGGCTTCTATTGGCGCTGCTCGGGCCATTGTGTCACCCGCTACGTATAGTCGGGGGTACCCGCCACGCAGTCGCGCGTATCAGGGAATGGCAAAGTTAACCTTCCTGATGTGTTAAAGAAAAACATGTAACACAAACTACTTTTAAATAAACATCTTGTTATTTGAAAATGAGTGCAACACACCAGGCAAGTAGGTTCAGTGATAGCAAATATTGACAGTGAAATCGCGCGTATTTGCAGAGATTTCATTTGATCAACGTCGTGATGATAGCGGTTGTGAAAACATTTCAGTTAATCCCCATGTACATTTGTTATGGTACATAACAACACGTCACCCTCGCCACCAACGGGAAGGCTGACTGTGACATCTGCCTTTATTTCTCACGTCAAAAAAGCTTCGCATTTTCCACACATGTCCACCACTCACGTTATCGCTGGGCGTCGTCCGAATCTAGTCAAAATGGCAGGCTTTGTGGATGTACGGATTTGCCGGCGATAAATAAAATATACGCACCACGACAAAGAACAGCGACATTTGAAACGCGGCGAAATAAATAATCGTTCGACACGGCCACTTCATTATTAGTCGTTGTTCTACGAATCTACCAACAGGGCAGACGGCGAGTCGACGCAACGGTCTCACATTAATCTTGCGACGGCTGTCGTTGTCTTCAAAGAGACACGTCCGCACATGGACATTGTCAACCCCTCGTCGCGTCGCACTCGTTGAAAATCTCATTTCGAAAACGAGCCGCAGCTCGCGCCCCTAACGACCCGTTAACGACGCTATCTGGGGGAATGCTTTTTTCTCAGCTCGGATTTCGCCGCTGACGACGATGTCCAGCGCCCGGCGCCCGATAAGAGAGTTGACCATTTGAACGTTTTGTCTTAATTACGGCGACTGCGACAAGGCACTCGTCTCCGTTAGCTTTCAACGTGTCATCGCGTTATGCCACTAGCCCGCCACCCACCGACAGGGTAACCCGCGGGGGTCAACGATTCTGCCCCCGGCCCGTGGGTGGTGGCTTCTGCGATTAGCATATTCGGTTTCTGATTAATTGCCGATCGACGTGTGCGCTGTGGCAAAGCACAGAAAACGACAATGAGTTCAAATATGGCATAAAATAAAACGTATTCTGAACGTTATCAGACAACACAGAAATATGTGGATAACTATGTTGCTCATATGTTATTTTTAATTTGGAACTCAGCAATTTCGCTGTCAAGTTAGTGTATTTGAAATAAAAACGGTCAAAAGTCAGTCAATCTTGAAAGTTCCCATCGTGTGCGGAGCGCAGTGGCACAGTGGTTAGAGCGTCAGACTCTCCACTTTGTTGTCATGTCGAACCTTCCACGTGTTTTTTCACTCTACGCTGCTCCGGTTCACTCAGCCGTATGAAAGAAAACCTGGCTCTAGATAGTGGTGGGTTTTTCTCTTCGCCCATTAATGCAGCGTGACTGGATGATTGCAGGGAAGTCGAGATGGTGTTCGATTGAACAGGTCAGCCAGGAAGTCAAATGTAAATTGATACTGCGCACTATAAGAACTTACAATTACCTTTACTATTATTAACTGACATCATAATTATCTAAATTGAGGACAAAGACAAGCGATTCGTCCGGTGTGTAAATCGTATCTAAGCATTCAGAATTTATATACCGAATTTGTTACAACAATTGCCGTAGTTACCCGCAATGGGGTTTGTGCCAATAAATATAAATACACAATAATTATTTACATATTATAAAATACAAAGGTTATGAAAGTGACTAATCGCAGCCCTCATGGTCAAGGCTCTCTCGAGTGTCCTCAGTAAAATACTGTTGCTGCTTTTTCCGCTTCATTCTGGTCTCAATGTCAAATGCAATAGACTGGATGAGTCAACGTGTGTAGATAGACATTGTCACCGAGAGACGGCGATGTCGACTTTCTTCCATGACCGTGTTTACACTGCTTGGGACAAAGACACATGAAAGACGACGTTTACGATTCTGATACCGCTCACGAACAACAACAATTGTCGGGCTACCTATTAATTATACCGTAATTAGAACATACTAACCTATATGCATACCTAAATACATGCATACATACATAATACATACATACATACATACATAATACATACATACATACATACATACATACATACATACATACATACATGCATACATGCATACATGCATACATGCATGCATGCATCATGTATGCATGCATGCATGCATGCATGCATACATACATACATACATACATACATACATACATACATACATACATACATACATACATACATACATACATACATACTTACATACATACATACATACATACATACATACATACATACATACATACATACATACATACATACATACATACATACATACATACATACATCATACATGTACATGCATCATGCATGCATGCATGCATGCATGCATGCATGCATCATGCATGCATGCATGCATACATACATACATACATACATACATACATACATACATACATACATACATACATACATACATACATACATACATACATACTTACATACATACATACATACATACATACATACATACATACATACATACATACATACATACATACATACATACATACATACATACATACATACATACATACATACATACATACATACATATACATTGGTGTTGGTGTTGGTGTTGGTGTTGGTGTTGGTGTTGGTGTTGGTGTTTGTGTTGTGTTGGTGTTGGTGTTGGTGTTGGTGTTGGTGTTGTGTTGGTGTTGGTGTTGGTGTTGGTGTTGGTGTTGGTGTTGGTGTTGGTGTTGGTGTTGGTGTTGGTGTTGTGTGTGTGTGTGTGTGTGTGTGTGTGTGTGTGTGTGTGTGTGTGTGTGTGTGTGTGTGTGTGTGTGTGTGTGTGTGTGTGTGTGTGTGTGTGTGGTGTGTGTGTGTGTGGGGCGTGTGGCGTTATGTCATGTGTATGCGTGCATCTTTGTGCATTCGTGATGTGTGCAAGTCTCGTGCACGTTTGGGCATTCGACAATACAACGACACGACGAAGACGACAAAACGACGTTTAGTGTCGCCGATAATATTGATCCGGGCGCCTATCGGTGGCGGAATCTTTGCGCCTAGTGAAGCAATTTGACGCAATATGAACACAAGAATATCGATGAATAATAAGTAGAGTCGCGCCGAATTATTCACATCGCTTATTCGCTCGTTCGTTGCGATATCGCTTACAGCGCGCCATGTTTTATAGACAGTGCAAATCTCTCTATGAATTATCCATGGAAATGACCCGATCGTTGAGCGCTCCCAGTCGAGTGGTCTTCGTTATGATGTTTCGCGTTAAGCCTTCTCGAAAACACGTACAGATAACAGGTTGGCGTTTAGTCGTTAGACTGAACACCGATAACCTCGTCGTGGTACAATCAGGCACCATTTGCAAACTCCCACGTTAGCCCCAGAATGTGAGTTATTACACGTAAGCTTACAAAAGCAAAAACATTTGAATGCGCGCTGTATCCTGGGCTTTCGAATGCCCATTCAAATGCAGCCTTGGTGCTTTGCCTCGTGCACCGACGCTTTCAGTGCATTTGCATTTGAATCCGTGCAAAGGATCTTTTTCTAATGCGATTGGTCCAAACCAAAATCAAATGCATTTAAAGTATAGACGTTATAATTATTAGTGTGTGTTATCAGTATCATTAAACATATTCGAAATGCCGAAAACCCGAGGTCATAGTGCCCTTGACACACCGGCAGCGCATACCGGTGTCGTGGGCCCACATTCGACCGGGCCGAGATTCGACTCTGAATCTGGACCCGCTGTCGTGTGCCTTTAAAAGGGCGACAAGCGACGACAAATATGAAGTAGGCAGTAGGTCAAATACATGTTTGCCACCCGTGGCCTAACTAGTAATTAGTCGATGGGCCACAACTAGACTAAAAGTAATTATATACCGTGACGCGTACGCGATGGGACGAGGCTATTCACACACAGATGTTCAGCGCATTATTGACAGTCAAGTCAGAATAAGATTCGCTCTACGCAGGCTAATACATTTACTGTTTCGACAAAAAGAGAAAAAAATGTTTAAAAGTATGCCAATGTGCAAGATTTCTAATTCCAAGGATGTTGTACATACAACTATTTCAAAAGTTCGCATGAGCCCATATTCGGAGTCGAATCTGGGCCCACGACACCGGAAACGTAAAAGTGACCTGGTGGCGCCTCCTGGTATTGGCAGTTTCCACCATACGTAGGATACGAAATCGATTTTATAGTTCAACATCGGGCTGAGAATAAATAATAAATAAGCGATCCGTTGGAATATTTCCATTGAAAAAACAAGACACGTAATAGGCGCAAAATCGAGGGTATCCTATCCCAAATACGAACGTTGTGCTGCTGGACATATTGGAATAACCACCCACTGTTTGGGGCAGGGATGTCTATTGTGGTGCAAATCGCGGATTACGTGAAAAGCCCTGAGCAAAGACAGTATTCGTGTAATTACGACGCCGGTGTAACACCAACTCGACAAACAAGAAACGTTTCCACGCCCAAAACAACAACAATAGCTCGCGCGACATTCTCACTGTGCCGAAATGTGACGACCGAGAACAGTCGCCCGCTGATCGTGGGAAGCCGCAGCCCTGTCCCTCATCGCTTCCCGGCCCTGGACACACATTAAACGAGACGTTTTAATGACTTCGTGAAAAGTCGGCTGCCGCGAGGCTATGGACGGCCACGCGGGGGATGCGGTCGGGGCAGTTGGCCGCCGACGTGATGAAGTATAGACTCGCGGAGTGATGCTGATAAAGGTAGCGGATTTGTCACCGAGCAGCGAGTCAGGCGGCCGCCGAGACATCCGAGCGACTAGACCAGTTGTCTGCGACCGCATGATTCACTCGCGACTCGCCGCCAGAGCTCGGTAACGCACGGCGACTCACGGGGTGGAATTATGCATGCACGCGCACGCTCTCTGATGATAATTACGGAGACCCGGCCATTGCTCGCCGGTGGATGGCTTAAGGTACATAAATACCATCATTAAAATAAACACCGCCATGCCAACCCGGTGTTGTGGTACGACACACTGTCGTGACAGACGCAGTGTTACACCTATGGTACGTCACACACCCATGACAGACGCAGTGTTACACCTATGATACTTCACACACCGATGACAGACCCAGTGTTACACCTATGGTACTTCACACACCGATGACAGACCCAGTGTTACACATATGGTACTTCACACACCGATGACAGATCTAGTGTTACACCTATGGTACTTCACACACCCATGACAGACTCAGTTTTACACACATGTCACTTCTTACACATATGACAGACCCAGTGTTACACCTATGGTTCGTCCCACCGCTCTGTCAGACCCAGTGTTACACCTATGGTCCATCCACCTGCTCTGTCAGACCCAGTGTTACACATATGGTCCGTTCCACCACTATGTCAAATCTAGTGTTACACCTATGGTCCGTTCCACCGTTATGTCAAACCCAGTGTTACACATGTGGTCCGTCCAACCGCTCCGTCAGACCCAGTGTTACACACATGGTCCTCCCACCGCTCCGTCAGACCCAGTGTTACACATATGGTCCTCCCACCGCTCCGTCAGAACCAGTGTTACACATATGGTCCTCCCACCGCTCCGTCAGACCCAGTGTTACACATATGGTCCTCCCACCGCTCCGTCAGACTCAGTGTTACCCATATGGTCCTCCCACCGTTCTGTCAGACCCAGTATTACTCTTACTGTCCTCTGTAACAAACTCAAAGCCACACACAAATGAACCGACCCATCGCCATGACAGACCATTTATTCCATCAGTGATCCAACACCATTACAGACCCACTGAAACACTAAATGGTTCGTGCCACCCCTCGTTGGCCGCTGACAGAGCCGAGGCATTGAGCGAGGGTGTGAACGTCGCTGGCTCCGGCCGACCTCGTGTTGACACCTCAACAGACACAGCCCAGCGCCCGGCCAGTGTCGTAATCTCGCCGTC